>JAQGBT010001956.1:0-27279 GCA_034698585.1 Disparrhopalites patrizii | reverse complement strand
CTGATGATTTCTCTTGTCTCTCTATTTTTTTCTGATGATTTCTCTTGTCTCTCTATTTTTTTCTGATGATTTCTCTTGTCTCTCTATTTTTTTCTGATGATTTCTCTTCTCTCTATTTTTTTCTGATGATTTCTCTTGTCTCGCTTATTTTTCTGTTGTCTCTGATTGTATCTCTTGTCTCTCTTATTTTTCTGTGGTCTCTGATTGTTTCTCTTGTCTTTCTTAACCTTTTCTCGTGTCTGTCTTAATTTTCCTCGTCTCGCTTATTTTTTTCTCTTGTCCTATTTTCTCTCGCCCCTTATTTTTTTTCTGTTGTCCCTTTTGACTGCTTAGATTTGTAATAACTTTTGAGAACAAAAGTTAAGTTGATTTTAAAGTATGTAGTTGTAGTTTCAAGGCATTTCATTTAATAGTTTTCGGGGTGGTGCAAATCAATGAGGCAGAAAAAATCGAATTACCCCATTCGTCTGCACTCTGGAGGCAATAGTGGATTTCACCGTTAATAAAGCAGTCCTCGCTCCTCAAAGTCCCCACAGCGTGTACATACATGACTACATGATAGGCTTTTGATTCTGCATTTATCTGCATGCATGAACATCTATGCATAATCTATATAGGTTCATAAAGTATATATTTTCTATGAAGTGTCAAGTCCAAACAGATATCAATACCAAGAAGCGAAGAAGCTACACAGACTTACCACTTCAGAATCCGAATGCAGAAGCCAGTTGTGGGAAAATTTTCTCATTTATTTACTTTGGTTTCATTTATTATTTTAAAGTTTAAAGTCCTTGGTTTTGCACGTGACCAATATTTGTCTTGAAGCAACTTTAATTACCATTATGTGAGATACTAAATAAGATTTATGCTTATACTAATAATTATGCACAGTATGGTATAAATTGAAGAACGTATTCACCCAACAAGTAGTCCGACAAATAAATGTAAATTTGTAAATCAAAGTTAGAAGTAGACAGCATGCTGGTAACTTATGATGTGCTTTTGTACACACACCAAGTTTTATACATGTTTAAAATGATCTTAAATGATTGTGCAACTAGAAGTGTTTGATCTTTCTGCCTGTATATTGCATATGTACATACAAATCATGACTAATGATTCATCGTTTTAGCTTCCTCGATCTAATATATTAAAGTTTAGAGAATTGCAACATAATTTATTGATTTCAATGTAGTCGTGGGGGTGTAAATTATAAATTTCTTCTATAAGCTTTCCTACCAGTTAATGACTAAAATAAGTGCGAATCTACAAGACTGTTTTTTAATTATATTTCTCAGATGAAGGAGCAGTCGAAGGCTTTCCCCTCAAAATGAATGAAGAGATCATGTGAGCAGTGAGCACTACACATGTTTGCGTTTTGTAATTTTATCACCACTAAAGAGAATTACGCTTATCAGCAAAGAAGCTACCAGCAAATGGTTTAAGGACACACTCGAGTACGCTGCCGCTCTTCATTTGTGCACAGCGGACGTACTCGGACCTGAGATTTTTAAAAATGGATAAGAAGGCTCAAATAAAAGCTGTTAATCAGCTTGGAAGACATTTAAAAGCCCATTGTGACAAAATACTGGAAAACAAAGTCCCGTTTGTTGTAGATTCTGCTTTGTTTTGGTTTATCAGTGAGGCGATTCAATCATTACTGTCCAGTGATGCCACACTGTTTCCGGAGTCCAATCCTGAATTCTACGATTATGTGATGTTTTTATCAGATTTTTTTGAACAAACCCCGTCTTTATGTATCAAGGGTGTGAATTCTATTCCAGGAAATTTGGAATTGAGTTATTTTCGAAAACTATCCTTCCTGGAACTTCGCAAGATTCCCCCGCATATGGTGACCAGTCTCCACACAATCAAGACCAATCTGAGGAAGATAAAGTGTTTAAGATGTTTAGATTCTTTAAGTGAAATTTTGTGTCCACAGCATGGAGTAAATAATAACAATAACAATGCGGCAGAAACACATGTGCCTCCTAGTTCCCTGTCCATCTCCTTAGTATGGCCGGAACTGAAAGACATAGATTTCAGTCGTAATCGAATTTCAGAAATTGACGCCAAAGCAATAGAGAATTTCGAGCTTACGCCTTCAGTTGAGAATTTAAATCTCAGTTGGAATAAAATTTACAGTATCAATGATTCATTTTTAAGGGTTTTAAACTCACTCAAAGTGTTAAATTTAAATTATAACCAGTTGAAAGTCATTCCAGGTATTCCTCCTAATGTCAAAACTCTTCTCATTGCTCATAACTACATAACGTCTTTGACTTGTTCTTCGTTTTCTAGTTTAAAAAATTTGGAAATTTTGGATTTGTCTGCCAATGTGATAGCTAACAAGCATGAATTTGACAAATTAAGCGAACTTAGATTTCTTAAGAATTTAATGCTTCTTGGAAACCCCATTTCGTGTTTAGAGAGCTATCGTCACATGGTATGCTGTAATATAAACAGAATTGTTTTAACTCGGACTTTTGTTTTGGACAACAAAAAACTATCAGTGAGTGAAGTCCGCAGGGCATTGGAATCAACAAAGCAAAAGAAGTTTGTTCCTTTCAATGTTGCGCCCACACCGACGCCTTCTTCTGACTCATCTTCTCGGCCAGGAACTTCGGAATTTATTAAGAACGCAAAAAGTTTAACACAATCGTACGATTCAACGTGCAGCAGTACAAGAAGTTCTCGAAAGAAGAAGGCTAAATTACGAGTTCCCCGTGTTTTCGATCCGGATGATGAGGATACAATGTCTATTGATGAATCGGAAGAAAGATGCAAAAAAGCATCTGGTAACGCTTCGTCATCAGATACAGAGAAACAAGAAGAAAAGAAGGGTCAAAAATGCTCTGATAGTGGATCTGAAAAGTCAGATGTTGCTGTGGGAGTCAAGAATGCTATTGAATTTTTGCGGGTAAAGTATGGAGAAGAGAACTGGCTGCTGAAGCAGGCGGGAGTTGAAGTGGGAAAACTACTCAAAATACCCATCGGAACTCCGAGCGCTAACAAAATGTCAGCTCTATCGCAGTCATTACCTGGACCTGGTGTTTTTCATAAAGCTTACACATCCAATAGCTTGTATACAACGGCGACAGAAATGGAGGATAGTCGCGTACTTCACTCGTCCGACACAGAGGATTCGGCAGCCCCAACAAAAATAAGTACAAATTTAACCACCCAAAAGTGTATAAGTTTATCTGAAGACTCAAAAAACAATATTAGTGATGACAGCTTAATATTTTATCCTTGCAATTCCACCACCGATTGGTTATCGGAACACGACAAGAGGAGTGACGAAGGTGAATTCTTTGGTAATGGACTTACAAAGGAAATCTCACCTGAAGAATTTAGATTTACTCAGGCAGTTACACCCAAGCATCTTGGGCCCATTGAATATTTTGAAGATCCACAAAGCAAGTGTACAGATTTTCATTATTTTCAAAATGGGCAAATGCACAGATTATCCATTCTCGATAATTATTTGTTTGAAGTGGACAAGACTGACTCAAAAGTTTTAGCAAAATGGGATTTGAGGAGCCTAGAGACCTTAACAGATGAAAAGGTCATGACGGAGACGGATACTGTGGAATTTAGACTTACTTTCGACACAGTCAAAAAGAATTTAAGAGAACGAATTTATATTATGACAACCAAAGATTTCAACAAATTCGAGGAAGCTCTAGGACCGTATATTGAGTTTAAAACTATGCAAGAATTTTCGGAAGCATTTCAGTGTTTAAAGTGTAATGCACAGTTTTCGAAAGGAATGGCGGATAAGACAGTTCATGATCACGACGGAGTTGTCCGAGAAGTTCCCATATGTAACAATCCGGACTGCAGAAGCGAATTGTTGGTGTTACTTGATTCTGCTCCGCTTCCGAACAATCAAAGTCTGAACGTTGAATCAGAAATCCAACCTTACGGGGCAAATGGAAACACTACACCCGTTTCAGGTAAATTTTACATGTACATTCTTTTATGCCACTGTGAACTGTGGTATTTTCTGCCTGCAGATGTGTGATTATTTATATTTCTAGTTTTGTTTTAATTCATCACTGTCCCCTCTACATACATTTGTGTCTATAATTTTATTATATTAACAAACTTATAAAGTACTAAACCACAAATAATAATCTTATCATAAAGGCAATTCAACTACGGCCAAACCAATTTTCGACCTAAAATTTTTTCGGGTTCCATTGGCCTCTTCCACTCCGAAATTATACACGTCAGGCTTTCCCGAACAAGGCATGCGATATGGTGACCTGAACCCACAACAAAATGAATTGACCACCATTACTGAAGCGGCTGGCAAACATTCAAAAGCTTCCTCAGAACCCACTAGTTTGAATGCACTTAGTGAGTAATTTGATTATGAGATGTAACACTTTAATAATTCATTAATTAACTGTTTGTTTGGTGAAATCGCATTCACTTTTGTGTCCTTCATTTTGTCTGCTTTTTCTCAGATAACAGATCTGAAAGCGACATCGAAACACTGAGTTGTACCAGCAGTAGTATCGAAGTCATCGCCAACAACGGTGATAGCGGAAGCAACTCTGACATTGTTGAGTACGTATTCAATTCAATTCAACGTAATTTGTATGAATCTTGTGTGTGCGAGTGTACAGTTTTACTGGTATTATGTTGGTGCATTATGTTGGTGTTGAGAATTCCATTTTTATTGTATGTATGTATAAACAGGGTCCCTGAGGCTGTGGAGCTGACTGTACCTGAACTAAGTCAAAAATCGCCTAAATCTCCAGGAGTAACAATGACTGACAGCACCTCATCCGGTTCGTGTGCAGAAAGTGTCTGCACTACGTATGAGAAAAAGGGTGCAAATAGTATGGACAGTAGTGGCAACCAGCAATCTCACAATAGTCCATCAAAGATTTCAGCCAACATGACTTCCTCGTTTACTAATTCTTACTCTTCCACCGTAACACTTACAAATATGGCACCGAGCAGTCCCAGTCACAGATTGGTGACCTGTCCTGTCAGATATGATTACGAAAACTTTTCCAAAGTTGACCATCGCCTACAATTGTTCTGCGAAATCAGCGTTTTTAAAGGAGCTGATGAAAAGCTCTTGGCTCTGGCGAAGGTATTTTCTTATCCTTTTGTGCTTGCCTCTCAAGATTTTAAAATTATTTACACAACCGTGATTCTTTGTGGAATTATAGGTGTTGGTGATCTGCGATATTAATC
Source organism: Disparrhopalites patrizii (assembly GCA_034698585.1). Lineage (NCBI taxonomy): Eukaryota > Metazoa > Arthropoda > Collembola > Symphypleona > Sminthuridae > Disparrhopalites > Disparrhopalites patrizii. Next base: position 22,062 of record JAQGBT010001956.1, on the reverse strand, counting down.
AATACTCAGGAATAGTAATATTTTCGAATAAAAAGCTGTACATTTACAAGATATTTGGCTTGGAAGGGTAAGTGCATTTTTACTCATGTTAATATCATTAATCGTATAGTTAAATGCCTTTTAACACGATGTTTGGTTATAATAAATGTCTGAGTATTTTCCTTCGTGTTGTTGGTTACAGGGACAAACCTGAAAGCTGGTTGCAGAAAGTAAAGTCTTTTTCCCTGGATAAATTGGTTGGTATTAATGTTCTTATTGGTCGGCATGGAGTAGGAGTCGACTTACAAGGCAAATATTACGCTTTCCTATTCAGAGATGCAACCAGAACTTCAAATTTCCTGGAATGTTTCCTGAGTACGTAGAACCACCGTCGTTTATTGGCGTGCTTATGTGTACCTAATTTTGGTAGCTAATGTCTTGTTTTTGTGTGCAGGTGACATTTGCTGCGAAATGAATGATCCTCCCCTAGTTCGCGATTTCAGTCAGACTCATAAAGCACTGCTTAGTCCAACAAATTCTGTAGTTTACTTTGGAGTACTTCACTACGCGTCATGTGAAAAAGGTACGAATGTTTTCAGAATTGTTGCTCCTAGATGCATAAGTACATACTGTGATTAAAATCTTGTCATCTTGCAGTCCATTTGAAATTATTTGAATTTTCAACAGAAAACACACACGCGGCAGCTATACTACTTACCGATGTCGAAGTACTGCTTATTACTGACTTAAATTGGTTGGGGGCAGTTAGAGACGGAAGTGTTGTGCCATCCTTAGTCCAAAAATTAGTAGCATTACGTCAAGTGGTAATTTATTAGATTATTTGTTTGCTATTTTTATCCTGAACATTATCCGATAGACTATGTAATAATTTTTTGATTTCATTGTAAGAACTTCTAGTTTTGCTATTGAAAAGTTGTTTAAAAAATTTGCTTTGGTTTTATTTCAGGAATCTCATGAAAGTGATATGATGTTTGTCCGACTTATATTTGGATCTTCGCGTCACACATTTTGGGAGCTTTATTTTGACTCAGTTGGCGAAAAGCAAGTCTTCGTTTCAAGCTTGCAGCCGTATGCTAAAGGAATACCTTTTATTTCGTTATCGCAGCCTATCGATCCTTGATATGTGCTCGAGTATCTGGTAGCTATATGTATGTATATATATACAAATGTGTGTAATGTATGTATGTATAACGCGTTATTTTAACTTTCAATTTTTAAGCGCATCACAACAAATTAGAGTATGTAGTCAATAGAGTTGAGAAATAATCTTGTCTGTAACAACATTTATAACTGTTTAATGCAGTTGCGGATGTCTTTCATGTGATGGGATGTACTCGCGCCTGAGTAAATTTTATAATCCATATACTTACTACGTACTTACGTACATGTACACGTGTTTATAATTATGTCAAAAAGACTACATATTAGATCATACTGTAAGTTCCCCATGTTCTTCATCTTTTATCTAATATTTAAGTTACCAAGACTATCGGAATGGAAACAACGAATGATGACTACTTTGTATGTGGTACCAAAATTAGACCGAAAGTGAATTAATATTTGCCATCCGGTCCACTACCTACAGTGACACAGCAGGAGTGCCTTTTCATAGGGTTATACTTACTTATTAACTCGTGAAATTTTGCTAATAATACTATTGTGATTGTCTAATTCCGAGTGTGTTCCTGAAGGTACTGAAATACTTAACCGTCATTATTGCATGGTTTCGCTAGATGCCCAATAGCTGGTTTTATAGCCAGTTACATACATATATTGCAGAAGGTTTATACACACTGACTATTGCAACAATTGCCAAACGCTCATACCGAGATGGGGACGAATGAGAATGAGCATGTTTGTAAAATTACCGATGTTTGAAAACTGAAATCACTGGAAAGTATAACCGCCAAATTCTATTCTGGTTACTTAAACATGTATTTAAGTACTTGTTTCAGCTACTCGTATTTATTTATAATTACCTAACTCTCAATTGTGGTACTGTATAGAGTATTTATTATTTTATGGTTTCACTTTGCGCTCACTGTATACTGTTTTACACACCGTTCCTGTTCTTGTATATGTTCTAATAATACTTGGCCGAATTTCTCTTTGATATTGATAAGGGATCAATTTCGCAAAGTACAGCAATTATGAAGTAGGTAGTACATACATACAATATAGTATGGTATATTATATATGCGTATAATATATATTATACGTGTATGTATAAGTAAATACAATTCACGCCCATATTGCCAAGCGAATTCTTTCTCGCATAGTTAGTAAGTACTTTACTAACCCAGAATTTTTATTCCTGTGACTGACTAATTTGCGCTATTAAAACCTGCACAAAAAAGCAAAAACTCTACCATTTGTGAGTGGTACTAGATCCAATTTTGAGAAAAATACTAACGATAATATGCAATTTAATCTCCTTGACATGCTTATTTGTTGTGCCAATGTCTTTGTAAAAGTTTATGTTCCACTTGTAATATGAATGTAAGTAGAGGTTTGAATTTTTCACTACAGAGCGCTGTCACGTGTTGAAATTCTCACCTTGAATAGCTTTGATTGCAAAGCTATAAGAGTTTAAGAAAAGCATATATAATACATATTATATTGAATCTACGATGCCCGATGCCTCTCCAATGTGTGAACGTTTCTTCTGTTTCTCGTGCGTTTAAAATAAAAATAATTTTATGTACACAAAATACAGGTAACACCAACCCCTTGAATGCTTTATTACGGCATGATAAAATGTGATTGAGTATATGTATAATCTCTTCGAAGTATTTATGTTGTATCCCTCCTTGAAGACTAGGCTGCCGGAATTATTCTGGCAAAAGTTCAGGCATTTTTGCCTCACCAAGAAAAATTAAGTTCCTGCGAACACGGAACGCAAGTTTTTCGTTGTTGCAAGTAATCCAAGATTGATGAAGTAGCGGAATAGTAAAGTACATAATAGGAAATAATAAATAATTACAGTAAAGTAGAATGATGAACCGTTGTCCCAAAATTATTCAAATGTCGCATGATGCCAACTTGATAGGTTAAAATGGTACGGAACAGCTTCGCTCGTAACAGAGTGGTGGGTTCAGTTGCAGCTTGCAGCTTGCAGCAGTAATTAATTCAGCATGGTCTATATACTTCTTCGCAGGCTACCTTATGAACACAGAGGATGTGACATTAATTATTTGTAACAACGTCGGGCTAAAGATAATGATTAATGTATGAGTAATACATTATATTCCACCTGATACATTCATGGACCTTTTTCATTGCATGTTAGTTCCACGAATACATGGTTTTGCATCTAGAAAACACCCACGATTAGAATTAGAACTAAGACTTCCAACGAACTACAGGAAAAGGTTTCAAATGCCACAATACTAGATGTAGAGCTACACTCACCTTGGTGTCTTTAACCAGAAGGAATGGCAGGAGCCTTTGTCATGCAGTATTAGAGACCACGATTTGATGTGTGTAGAAATTAATAGACTCACACATGATATTTTCATTGATCACACATTTATTGTCATCAGGAATGTTCTACTTTCACTACGTTGTCCACGCGTTTTGTTAGCTCATTTCTATAATTGTACTACATTAGGTCGCCGTAAACTTTTCAAGAATATTTCTCGCACATCAGTAAAGATGCGCTACCTAATGTCGAACTATTGTCAGTAATAGTTTCATCTTTTGTGCACAAATGTATTTTCAGGAACTGGCTCGGCACACGCCGCGAGTTAAAAGGTTATACGAATACGATTAGGCATAGGTTGTACAAAATCATAAGGAACCAAATGGAAGTCAAAATTTTAAATGATAGATTTTTAGTTCATCTAAAATCACACGAATCGGACCTTCTCTTATTGCCAACACTTCAGTGTTACAAATAAACCTAAATCGTGTTACTAAACGGGAAATCCCATAAAATATTCGCAAATGCATCACGTGCACAGTTTGCAGGTAAGCATAAAACGCATGCAAGACCTGCAAGGGCGATCAAACCAAAAGTGATGGGAGCAACACACTAACACAAAACTTTGTGTTTGGCACAAAGATATGATCCCATAAACTAGAAAAACATTAACACAGAACATTAATTTGCACCCAAATCAAAACATCACTATGCGGTTCCTACGAGGTCATTTATAACCACACATACAATATTTTCCATCTCTGTTGGAATACATGCGATATTTGCTACTGCGCGTATTGAAGCCCTATTCACAAACAATGACTTAAACCTTAATTACCAACGTATGTAATACAAGATACTGTAAAACCAAAGTAGATTATTGAGTACAATAGCTTCTCATAATATGAATATTTCTCATCTATATAGTCGATTCTCCTTGCAAACGCTCGCGTTTCAAAAGTTTAATATCTTCGGGTACCGTACAAAACTTTAGAATCTTTAAGCATTAGTAAACGAAGGAGAAACGAAAGGAATGAGTTACCATTCATGGCAACTTAGTAATAATTTTAATTTGATAACTGATCATCACTTTTGACCAATTGTGAGACTCACACATGATAAAACACCAGGCCAGGTCGGTGTTTAAAATCCGTTACATGTATGTTTTGTTTATAGATAAGCCCAATCCAAAATACAATCACACATTACGACTATAGAAAATACACTTGCGATGCTCGCACTGACAGCAAAGAATATTTGTTCAGAAATTTGGAGTAATTACAAAGGATGCAGCCTCAGAAGTTTTAGTTATTGTCAATATTTCGAGAGTATAGCAGGTGAGTTCCGTTTCAGCTGCTGTACATGTATCACATCTACGTAATATACTAATATAAAATTATGTTACGCAATTTTCGCGACTACGTATTGCTCGTCTAAATAATACATATTTAAATATTTACTAAACGTGCTAGTGGAATGTAACACGTCACCAGTTTTTGTAACGATTGATTTTTAGTTGCTTGGTATTATATAATCACAGTGTACATCTGACTTGCGAAATGAATTTGAGTAGTGGATGGCTGTAAAAGTCTTGATCTACGTATTTTCCGAAATGGCCTAGTTTTTGGTGGAGCAGATAAACGGATAGAAGCACGACAAAAGTTTATATATGTATATAGTATTTAGAAACTCATAAACAACTAAAAGTTTACGAGCTTAGATGCCGGTATCTACTATTGTTCTCCGTTATGTAATATACTACTACCAAGATCGCGACCTTACTTCCTCATACGATTTACTTTTTTATACCAAGTAACCACTCGGCCACTCCAAAGAAGTACACCATCTGCGCAATGCCAAAGAGAGGCGCAATTACAATCATACGGCAGGCAGCTCCCTTAAAGAATGCTTGAGGACCCTCAGTTTTCAAGATTTTCCTGCAATAATAACAGAACAAGACGTAATATGAAAGTTCTCCCGTGTCTATCGAGTATTCAGGCTTAAACTCATGAAAGTAATAACGAAAACAATTACACAAATGCATCCGGGATAGATTTATATTCGACTTCTCCTTCTGCCCGTTTCAGTAGCTGCAATCGAGTTTTAACCACATCAAATGGATTAACGACTAATGCTGACAGCGATCCGGAAGCACAGCCGCACAAGAATGACCACCAGAAAACTGCTTCATCACCATTTGCCTTCAAGAATAGTACAGCAAAACATGCAAAAATTACTTCAATTGTAAACAAATGAAACAACAATTGTTAATACCTTAATATTAATACTAATGTTCGACTAGTGTAATACTAACTTGAACTTGGTAAGTACCAGTTTGATCGCTAAACATTTTCAGGAAAAAGTAAACTGAAGGCTTCATAGTACACCTACCTTCCTTGGACCAAGGGAATTCAAACGAGCAAACAGTGGAAAATAAACAACTGAGAAGGATACGTCACGTAGCATGGTGGCACCTAAACCTTTGTAAAGTCCTAGAATGCCTTTACTTCTAAACAAGTCCAAAGCAATACTCGTGGCAGACATTTTCGGTACAACCGTTGCGGTCCCCCCGGCCGTAGCTGTAGCTTTCGCTTGAGCAGCAATACGTCCAGCATCTTGCAACTGGATTTTTAGCAACTCCATCGGAGTAGTAATAACAATCTGGCAAAAACCAGCACTTCCACCCGCAATCATCTCTCGAAAAACGGGCAGCTTACCATCTTTTGTTTGCAAATGATGACGAAAAAAATCATTTGCAGCTAACTTGATAGCCTTCTCTGGTGTAATTAATAAGATGTTTACAGCCGACCCACGATACATTCCAAAGTAGCCTTCGGATTTGTAAGTTTTACGGAAACAATCAACCCTGAAATAGGTAACGTATTTATTATTTATATTTACTCAACCACATAGCTAAATTCATTTGAAAGGTATGAAAGCAAAACATTCCGGTACAATCTGGATAACCATTATGTGACACATTTCGGCCAGAAGTCTTCGGGGATATTTTCAAAAAACTGATAGCTTCCATACGAAAGCATAAACTCGTAGAATAGTGTTTCTACTCCTGCAAAATTCGATTTTTTGGATTGAACCGTTTTTGCCCATCACACTTTCATATGACGAGGCTTAATTATCCAATTATAATTATCCGTTCCAACTTAAACATGAATCCCAAACCATCGTAGGTATTCCAGCTCACGCAGAAATGTATAACGCTATAGAGCGATAAATGAAATGTAAATGTAAATGTGCTAAACGTACATAGAAGAGTACATGCGTTCTCCATTTGGGCCAATCTGCTGATTCTGCAACCTTGTTTTGACTAGATCCAGTGGAAATACGCAAGAAACGCCAATAATCCCGGCAATACCACCGTTTATGATTTTCGGTAGTAACCTGCAAACAACAACATTTTCAAATGTCAGCATCAACACAATTCTGATTTGCATAGTTATATTTGACTTATATTGCATAGTTGATTAATGAAAATTACTTACGCAAACTTTTTCTGAACGAGCTTAGGGGTTGTAGACGGAGATTCAACTCTCCGTTCTAACTGGGTAGTTGCCATTTGTAGAACTTCGCAAACTCGTATACAAGATAGAGATCAAAAATTTTTCCTACAACAAATGGAACGGTTTAATAAATTTTCCGGCAATACACGCCAATTTAGAAAGCTTTCATGTAGTCCACAATACGACTGCAGCACTACAGACTCTTTCTTGGAAAATATCATCTTTCATTCTCCCTCCACGAGGTTTGGTTGACGTTAAGGTTACAAAAACGTATTATTATTAATTAAAATTAATATATTATAAGAATATCCATACATACCCAACAGCTGACGGTAAATCCCGCAGGCCGAAATATTTCACAACAAGCGTATAGTTATTGATATTAATCTTTGGTATAACAGAAGGTCACAGCGTACTCAGAGTTCTGGAACAGAAAATGTAAAAGTTAGAAAAGTCAGCAAAATGTTACATAAATCGCTGACCACTAGCTCAAAGTACACGGTGTATTACCCTCGCATACACATATATAGGAAGCACACAATAAAATGTAAAATTCACTAATCTCACGTAGGCCTTTGAAGTATAACAGTCCCTCAAAAATGCATGAAGCCAAGAAACGAAGAAACCTATTAGAATAGTAAATAATTACAGCAGAAGGACACAAACAGAAAAGACGAAGGGAATTAGACGTCAGGCAACTCCTTCTGCCTTTCGCATTCTGATGGACTGACTTTGCTTTCCAGCTATTCTACTTTTTTTTTCCTTGCTCACTACACGCGGACGTCAATCTCTGGCCTATATATCCTTTAAGGAGGTATCGCGTGCAACTGGGCTGGAATGAAAAAAAGGCTCCAACACAATACCCCAACTGTATAATATGCATTAACGCTCCTTGCTCCTTACACAAACAAACTTTCAATTATTTTGGAACGAGTTAAATTGAAATGCTACCAAAGTCCCCATACTGCTATGTTATGCATAAGTAGTTGTCTCGTTACACGTTAATAATACTCTGCTTTTAAGACCACTACTGGAAGTCATGCAAGACTCGAATACTGTAACTTTATATGCCAACGAAAGTAATAAACAGGATTGTATATATCTTTAACGCCGGGTAAAAACTGGGAGCCAACTACCTGTTTCGCTTTATATGTATTACTATTGTTTTAAAAGCATAATAATTTATCTTTGTTGACTATGTAATATTTATTCCATTTTATACAGTGGAGAAAGTGAAACTATTGTAATTGTAAGCAAAAATCCAGACTGCTTTGTCGCCATTATCACAGTTCAATAAACACAAGTTCATAGATTACCATACGCATGATGTGAACATGCTTGTATACCGATTGTCAACAAAATTTTGAAACTTTAAAAAATTTCAATGATCAGTGCATACGCAAATTCGATTTTAAGTGCGCCCGCACATTTTTGCTTATTCTGTCTAATCTGGTCTCTCTTCTTGTTCGCACTTCGAATCTCAGTCACAGTCGAGTTTATTGGGAAGTATGCATACAAAGTGTTACATTATACACATGCCTATTCTGTAGTCTTCTTGCAGATCAGCACGCATGATTTTGAGGACGAGATTCAAGTCTTCGGAAGCACTCTTTTGGTTTTGATGACTTGTTGAATAGAAATTGGAACTGCTAGAAGTAATGAATAAAAAAAATAAGAGTTCGTACGTAGGTGTAGATACGTAAACAAATACCACCGACTGAGATGTTAGCCACTTTAACTACCGAACAATCAATCCATAAAAATCAAATAAACCTACGAAACTGTACCTATAAAAATTAGGATTCACATGAAACAAACTTAATTACTATTAGGTTAGTATGTCATATTCACATTTAAAATTTGCAACATTCTCGCATTCATACAGTACCTGCTTTAATTTCTTTCGAGGATATGGAAAAACTTCACTCGCCCATCTTCACGAATATGACTGGTATTGATGATTATTGTATTTCGCAAAAAGATATATGCTAGGAAACACAGTGACCTTGGCTATACTTGTTGACAGAACTGTCATTCCATCGCCGGTGGTCCTCGTTTTGCTGGCACGCAACTTGCTAATACTTGATTTTATTTTATTTCAGAGACAACAGGTGAATCACATTTTTGTACTGGTAGAAAATACTGCTACACGCTACACAGTTTCCCGGTTCTTCTATATTATTGTCAAAAACTAAAAACAAGAAGCGGACGATTGTACCAATTCCTTTTGCAGTTCTAACACTCACCGATTTATATAGGCACTATGAAAAGGAAATAGCAAATACCACAAAAACTTCTTAGCCATGTAGAAGCTTGAGACTTCTTTCCTCCTTTAAAGATATTAAAATATCGTTAAGAGTCTCCGGCTGTGGTTTTTACGACTGTCATTATCATGACTTCATGACCGGAACTCAGGTTACATGTTTAAGGATGCAGCCTCATATTTCCAGTGCTGTCTGAATAATATGCGATAGGAAAACCATTTAGAGACGCACCCAAAATAATCAAGCCATCATTTAACACGTGTTGACTGTTGACCTAAATGTTCTTTTTACGTAAATTATATATTCTTGTCAGATGCCTAAATGAGTATTGGGGAAATTGTAGGTAGACATTCACTATTGAACACAAGTATAAAAATAAGACTTTCGGCAAAGGAAAACTTTTGACAGTGTGATGTGTGATATGTGATATATTCGAAAAAAAATGTGTAATAGATACTAGCAAAGGGGGACTAAATTAGTCCATTTAAAATTGCCTGTCACGGACTGTCAGATAAAAGTCATGGAAAGTCGCACTCGCAGGGGACAGAATTTACATGGGGAAATTAAATGCTTGGCGCCATTCATTTGTTGTCTGCGGTAATTTTTCCGACGGGGAAAGGTTAGTACACGTGTTTTAAATGGTGTATAGTACAGCGTACAGCATAGGGATGGATGTGTGGCTGTGTGGATAAAAAAACTCTCCATATACCTTTCCCTTTTTTTGCCTTTCTCATGGGACAGGTGGATTCTTTTGAAATCCAACGGCTTTCGTCTTTCTAGATCCATTGACATTTGTCGTGAACGTCTTTCTGGCCCTCTCTGAACCCTGCATCCGACGGTGTCCAGAGGAAATGGGATGAAATCACAGCTTTGCATTTCCATGGTTTACCATGTGACCTGGAAAAAGTTACCAGCTGTTGTTCATTTTTACCTGGTCTTAAGGTATAAAATACAATCAATACAGGACGTGTGCAAAACAGACTGTTATATGCATAAAATGACTGTAAAAAAGAACAGACAGAGTCAAAATGTAAGATGCTTTTTATGAGAGCGGAGGAGAGGAACACGTTTCCCACGCTTCCCACATGATCTACCTGGCATGTGGGATGACGCCTGATCTGCGCAAGCCAAAAATCCAAACTATGTTTGATTACATCTGGAATGAAATGATTGATGAATTTTGAAGAAAATTTAGCATGCCTTCAAAAATTGTGATCGGAATTTTAGAAATGCGTAACAAATATAAAAGACCCATACAGAGGGTGTTACTCTTCGCCGTGAACGATTTTGCTTTTGTTTTAAATTGCGTAAGACAATTTGATGAATTGTTTGATGAATTGTCCTTTTCTGTACTGGCACTTAGCTTCGATTCTTATTTTCAAATTCTTGAACAAATTTTACGACAATTTATCCAGGCCAACCTCAAAAAAAAGTTTCCGAACCTATTCCCGCAATGCTAATCGTGGTTGACTTCTAGAACTCTTCACGATACAGTCATACCATGTTGTTTTGATACAGTGGTGTTAAAACCTTCGTAACACACTGCGTAACATTTAAAATGACATTAGGAGGAAAATCCTGAAGGCGCTGAGCTCTACTACCCGCCATTGTAAAACCTGCCTAAATGTTTTTGCAAACTTGTTTTTTTCCCAAAAATTTTGAATTTTCAGAATAATTTCAGCCTCTGAATAATTTTTTTTTTCGGCTCATATTGCAGTCGTGGCGCAAAATACAACTGGTATAACATATGAAGTAAACTTTCCGCGGTTATCTGCAAAACTATGGGATCACAGCGGCAAATATTATATTTATTGACTTGATATGAACACCTAGAGTTGGATTCTTATTAAAGCTTAAAAACATGTATTATTTCCCATGTTCCGGGACAATTAATGGCGGAATCCGGGATCGTCGTGTTTCTTAGAACTTTAAAAGAACTTCAGACGTTTCCTCGGAGTTCAGATACTGAATAAGCATGGACGAAACAAGTATTTACCACATGATTTCTTTACTATCCACTAGCAATTCCTGGCGCCTCTTCAGTTGCGATTCTCCGACGGAATATTTCCCGTCTCGGTACAAACCTCGACAGTGTCAATTTCCTTCCTTTTAGAGTCACTATAGGATCAATGTCATTTCCCAGCGATAACCAAATAAATTATTTACAGACCATGACAACCACAGCATAAACGAGAATATCGTTCAGCGCAGTAGCTTAAGCGCCACTGTCTGAAAAACTGTTCAGAGACTTGCCCAACCCAGAAGGGTTATTTTAAATAAAGATAAGCACAAGTTGATACATGTTTCCAATGGAAACATTGGGAACCGGACATTTTCAAAGCAAACTGGGAAACCACTGGAAAGTGTCCAAAGGTGAGGAAAGAAGAGCTTCTGTAATTACAGGTAGGTCTATGGGTAAACATATGATTTAAATAGCTGGAGGCTAAAAAGAGTGCGTAAAGGAGCGTGTGAGAGGAAAAATGAAGGGAAAAGGATAGGCTTGCTGAGTACGATCGTGGCCGTGTGGGGAGGATTTTGAAGTGTCAACCCAAAAGACGAGCAGATGCGATGTGTAAAAGCCGAGTAGGTGCACTCTTCATTGACTAGCAGGAGCAGCAGGCATAAGGAAAGTATTTACAGCCTTTTACAGTGTAGGGAACTTGAAGACTATAAATGTTTTTTAAAGTGTCTGCATTTATTGTCAGTTTTAACGGGGATTACTTACGCAAGTAAGTAAAAAGAAAAGTGTTTCAGAGGCAAACGATCGTTGGACAAGATTTATTTCCAGCCCATGTGAGAACTAATATTTCAAACTCTGCTGGTTTCTTCCAGATTTTAATCAGGTTTGAAGGGTGCTTCTTGCCGCAAAATACATTTTTCCCCTGCATAATATTAAATTGCATATGCTTTCCAATTAGTGTGATAGGTACACTTCTAAGCTGTGTTCTTAACTTGGGGTTCGACATCAAACTACCGGGGGAAGTCCTGGACGGAAAAGCATGGCACAAGTCCTTCACCAGCTGCTTTTTGCCGCTATCAGTTGCGGATTCCTTCTCCAAGTTTGGGGCCAACTACCATTTAAAAGATTTGAATATAAATATTCTTTTAAACCACCATATCTAGCCCAAAAGGATGGAACTGTTCCTTTCTTTGAACATATTGGAAGTAAGTTGGACATTAAAGAATCCTTGCGCATCATGGATGTTCTCCGAATATTTATGAAATAATTATGAAGTATATGTGTATACTCATGTTATTGTAAAATGTGCACACCTGCTTCATGATTTTGGGATGAATTATGCTTTACCCATATGCTGTAATCTCTGTTTTCCTCGCGATGCTAATTTTTGTCTTCTTTTACAGATGCAATAGCTAGTGAAGAAAATCTACGTGTTACACCTAGTTTAAGAAGCCAAAAGGGTAAGTTTGGATGGAAGGGATTCAATATGTATACATTTAAAAATTTTAAACTATTGTCTAAATATTGATTCATGTTTTTAATTAAATTATTTTGGATATGCTTTTCCAGGTGCAATTTGGTCTAAGCTTTTAACGACATTTGATTGGTGGGAAGTTGAAATCGTGTTTAGAGTGACAGGAAGAGGAAGAATCGGTGCAGATGGCTTGGTAAGTAAATGCGAAGATGATCAGCAATTGATTTGTGCATTTTAGTTTGAATGCCAAAGCTGTAGGCTTTTCATGTTGTATAAAGCAGTTACCTATACGTGTGTAATTATTTCGTAGTGACGATTATGCTGGGTATCAAACTGATCTGATTGTATTGATTATGAATTACTTGAATTGCGTGATGACTGTGCAGTCTCGAACATCTTTCTTGCGTAACTATAGTTTTCAATCCACGTTTTCACGCATTAAATCATCACTGTCTAATTGTGAGCAGATTGTGCGTAAAGCACTGTACTGAATGGTACGCAGGTTAGGATAAAATCGGGACTGCACCAAAACGGTGTGGATACAAAATACTTTGGAAGGATGCTTCGTATCATTTTGGATGATGCGTCCACTTAATAATAGTCTTAATCAAGTCTTAATCTAAATAGTAAAGCACCGACCCATGAAGACCGTCTAATCCATTCGCAGTTGACGACGTGACGATTACACAATACTGAACTGAAATACGAGTATACAATAATGAACAGTCATGTACACAGTAATAACACCAGTATAGTAACGATCAGTCTCCGCTTGTAGTTTTGGGAAACAGCCTAGCGTTAGTTTGAATACCTAAGAACTTTAATTGTTTGCTTTATATTTTTTATTCTTGAATTATATTTATTTTGTGAGAATATGATCTGTGAGAATATAATTTTCTTGGTTGTTGAAAAGTATCGTATTTATTTTGTTTAACTTTACAGGGATTTTGGTTCACCGAGGAAAGGTCGGTGGAGGGCCCTGTGTTCGGTAGTAAAGACCAGTGGAAGGGTTTGGGAATCTTCTTTGACTCATTTGATAATGACAACAAACACAATAATCCGTACATCATGGCCATGACAAATGATGGAACGAAACTTTATGACCATCAGAAGTAAGTCCTTTTAAACTCTGACTTTACATATATTATGTACTTTCGTACTTTGTCACCTTACTGGCAGAAACTCAAAATGCTGCTAAATTTTTTTAGGTGCGACATCCTTTTGATGTTTTAGGTTCGTTTATCGTATCATGACTTTAAAGATAGCTTTGCTTGCATTATTAGTCGTATCATAAATGCATAAATAAAAATTTACAATTTTTTTTAATTCTTTTTGCAGCGACGGTTCCACTCAGCAAATTGCCGGATGTTTACGAGATTTCCGCAACAAACCGTTTCCTGTTAGAGCCAGAATACAGTATTTCAAGAACATATTATCCGTAAGTTACAACGTTATAAGTACAACAATATACTAGTTTATTCAGCATACTAGTTTATAATACAAAGATCTGCTCGAATGGAGCTGCGAAGAGTCTTAGGTTGTGATTCAAAAGCATTTAAATAGGTATACATTAATTTATTAATTTCCACGTGCGGTGGTATGAAAAGTGTAATTATGTTATTAATGAAAACAAGCATTTTAGCTTGTTGACCATTGATAGAAGACATGGTACGTTAAGGGAATCCTGGTACACAACCTGGCCAACAGTCTGCAAGATTAGAATTATTAGAATTAGAATTACTGATTAGGTTTTCAGTACCTTTTAATGCAAGCAAAAGGTTTGCTTGCGCCAAGTCGAGTTTTAAACTTATTCCAGAGTAATGAGCTGTTAATGAATTTATGATTGTTCCTACGTTGCATATAGTAAATAGGCTGATGCGATCCTTTTGGCTTAGGTATTATGGAATTTTTAATGATTCAGGCGGTATATTTGCATATAGTTGTACATATTCACAGTTGTTTAATTATTAATGGCGTAGTAAATTACTAATATTTTAAACGCAGCTGATAACTATGGGAATTGAAATGATACGCTTTGTTAATTAATTATTATACTCGTCATCCCTCGAAGAATTATAATTTAACTTCAGGTTCTCTAAACCCTTGTCTTTAATAATTCTACAAGATTTACTGGTAACTGAAAGTTTAAAAGCTTCCTACAACGTGTGATTTTGACGATTGCTTTTTTTCAGGTTATGTTTAACAATGGAATGAGCAACAACGAAAATGACTTTGAGCTTTGCCTTCGAGTGGAAAACGTAATTTTGCCTTCACGGGGTTATTTTGGCGTATCAGCTGCCACCGGCGGACTTGCAGGTCTGGTTTCTTGTCACTTCAGTATTACTGTGTATTGATTGGTAAATGCTAAAAACTTCTACTATGTACATGTATATAATATATCAATGTATATGTTGATTTGCTAGATGATCACGATGTTCAAAAATTTATGACTTGGAGCTTGACGGTTGACCAGCCTGGTATTACATCTGATTCCGGAATACCTCACTCAGAGCAGCAAAAGTTCGAAAAAGAATTTCAAAATTATCAACAGGAATTGCAGAAGAAAAAGGAAGAGTAAGGCTTAATCCATTTTCGTTTTCAATTCTGCAAAATTGTACTATCAACAGTTTCAATGAAACTCCGATACATGTTGCAGCTACTTGAAGGAGCATCCTGAAGCCCAGAAGGAGAAAGAAAATGAAGAAGATTGGTTTGAGGAGGAGCAAATTCGGGAACTTCGACAAATTTTCCAAGGACAGTCCGAAGTTCGATTGCTGGTTCAAGGTTTGTCTAGAAAACTGGATGAAATTGTTGGGCGTCAAGAAAATACCAACTCGTTGCTAAGTAATATGCAACAAAACGCTATTCTATCTCAGGCGCAGCAACCCCATGTACCTGGTAAGTTATTTGGTTGGCAAGTTTAGCGCCACATAAGATGTGATTGTGATTAGAGCATTAATTTTTGCAGGCCAGCAAGTTCCAGTACAGCAGATTGCTAGTAGCCCACTGCAAAGATTTGAGGTTGACAATATTCTGGCCGCTAGCCGTGAGCTTGTTACTTCTACTCGAGAAATAAAGTAATTTGAACTTATAAAAGGATCATTATGAAGGTTGAAACATGGTATGTAGACCGCACTTGTACATTTTCATATCTGTTTTTTTTCGTTCACAGAAATCTGCTGGTTACTATTAGTAGTAAGCAAGATCAGGCTGCAGCTAGACCTGCAAGCTACGGAAATGTGGATGTATCTGCATCTGTGAATGAGGTAATGTTTTAGCGGACTGCTGCTTTACATTAAAATGAAACGTCGGTATTGAAACCTGCTTACTGTGTGTTGTTTTCAGCTCAGAGACGGAATCAATGGCGTAAAGCGAGATTTAGGTGTAGTATCTTCACGTGTTCACTCCATTCCAATTACCCCGAATGCTGCTGGCCAAGTCGCCTGTCCTAGTGTTAGCTGTATAAGCACTTCTACGTTCCTTATCGTTTCAGTTATCCAGGCAGCAATCTTTTTAGGTTATTCTATTTATAAAAGCAGTAAAGAAAGCCAATCAAAGAAATTTTATTAAATGTCATTAAAATATTTAAATTGGTTAGTCTCAAGCGAACGAAGTGCTTGCAGAGTTACGTTGTAAAATATGCAGGAGATTTGTATTTTCGTTTGAATAATATTGAAAATTGCAAACTTAAGTCTTCTTGAGAAATTTGGTAATTATAGTTTTTCCACACTTCCGCCTATTCAAAAACAAAAGTCACTTCCAAAGTTAAAATTTTTAATAACATTTCAAGTGCCAATTCTAAGGTTTTAAATTTGATCAGTGAACATTGGATATGCGTTAACTATTATTAAGCTACTGTGTCTTGATATCTGCATTTGATTTTGTTGGGTCTACGTCTATGTTTGAAATACGGTGCTGTCTGACAGTAAACACTAAACAGTTTGTAAATTCATAAACCCAGTAGGTTCGTTTATTTGTGGTGTACTTACGATGTAGTTTAAGGTGCTAACATGTTATTCAGAATTAGGAAGCAGTTACTACTAAAATTTATGTGAAGTTTTCTCTGACTCTGCTGGTCAATCTCCCGTTTTTGTTTCGTATCACATACACCTTATTTGACTTTGATTTATTTTATGGAATGTAACTTTTCATGTTAGTTTTATAAATGTTCAAGAATTTCCAAGGGAAAGAAAGTCTGATCTTTGTTGAAACAAGCTGCGACGTAGATTGACTCTTTTTACTCCATATTAGAGCGACTTATTAAAGTAAGTTGTGCTACTAATTAAATTACCAGTAAAGATTGGAATTATTTAACACGTTCGTTTTGAATTTCTGTATTATCTGAATATTTATAGTTTGCGTTAGGCCTTGACTTCTTCATGCAGCGATATTTTTAGGTTTAAAGAAAAATCTCTCCAGAAATATTCTCACAATCAAATCAAATAGGAATGCTGTGCTACATGTTCTTGCTTCATGAGTTAGTGATGTCGCCATTTCGTTCAGTGTGTTACGAGTGTTGCCAATTGCCATGCCATGTGTTAGGGTTTGACCACTTTAGCCTGCGAACCTAATCCTTTGCTTTTAACTTCAGTAATATCCCGAATTTGTCAGAATTATCGTGATAATCGATTCGAAAGAATTAGGCTTACCAAATATTAGATAATAATTTGTGTTGTCTGGATTTTTTTAAATAGCTGGTTTGAAAATGACTGCGGTTGATCTAACAAGTGTTCTTGCTCTTATTCCATAGACATATCTGGCTAAATATTCAATCTGTATTTACCCAATTCTGCTATCCTTGGCAATTGGCAATCTGTTTTTGGACCAGCAAAACGGAAAAATTCGATTTTTGTTAAACTTTGGTTTATGGACATTACTTTCATCCAAAGCAAAAGATTCTGTTTGTCCGTTTTCGTTTGGCTTATATGATGGTTTTGACTTGCAGGATGTAATAATCTTTTAGTTTTGTGCTGTGGTAGGTTTTTGTATGGGAAATTTGTGAGTTGATAACATTCCTGCGGTGTAAGTGTAAAGTGTGTAAGCTGCGCACCGCGTGTAAAAACATGGAGTCATTTGTGTGTGATTTACAAATGAAATTGAAACATGAATTTCAGCGTAAAATAAAGCAAAAAACTCTAATGTCTGCAAAAAGTTGTGGAAACCACTTGCATGAGGATGTAACTTTTTGTGAATGTCTTTTCGGCCTTAAGTCAAATGCAGGTCGGAAAATCTAGCGGTAAAATCCCTGCTTCCAAATAAATAAAAATAATAATCAGACAGATGTATTAATCTACCAAGACCTGATAAACGGGATGTTTTTTAAAGGAAGCATCTATATGGGAGAGATGTGTGAACGGGGAAATGGGCCTTAAGTATAAATCCAACGAAGTAAGCATTATTAGTAATTTATGTATAGAGAAAGCTCCAAGGAGTTGTTGAAGAGGCTGTTCTAAAAGCCATTTCGTGCTTGTAGTAAGGATAAAGTTTTCTAGTAAAATTAAACCATGTTGCTCTTCCAAGGTCAGTGCAGGCAGCAGTTGAAGCTTTTAACTTTTATTGGTGCTGCAAGACAGTTTGATGAAATGAAGCCATTGCTTGAAACAATCATTTGTGGGATTGTTATTCTTTGTCCCTACGTCACTAGCGTAGCGTATTGAATTCTTTATGTATGAGTTCTGGTAGTATTGTTCTCATAAAGCATGTATCACCGGTTAGGGGTTGAAATTGCAAGAATTCAAAAATACAATTATGTTTGTACAAATTTGCAAGTACTTCTATTACTTCTATATGCTTTGGGAGATATGTAACTGTTAACATTTACTATAATACACGTTTATGAAATGCTTCAGAAATATGTGGTCCCATTAGTACCCGGAATGAATATATTATTTAGAGGTTGTGGTAATATTAACTACGACGAAAATGAGACTTTTCAGAGCAGTTCAACTGATAAAATTGTGATTTTGACGTTCGCTCATTGTGCGTACTTTTTGAGGTGTGGCTGTTTAGTTTGTCCTGTGAATCAAATGCTGGAGTCTTGATTGATTTGGAACTCAGATATTCATTGTGTACTGAATTTCAAAATCGATTCGTCATGAATGATCATGCAGGTCTGACGTCTGACGTAAATGAACTTATAACATACATATATCTTACCTCCATTCTCTGAAATGTTTGTAATAATTTTACAAGAAAAAGGTTACACAGAACATGCGATGAGTACTCAAGAACGTTATATTTTTTAATGAAGTGTTTGGCCTATGTGAAATGATGTATGTGAGACGAAGAATATGAATAAATGCTATTCTTTTTCATTTAAAGTGTGTAGAACATACAAATTGCTGTTCTTTACAACAGTTTTTCGCTATAACTGGGAAATTCACTGATTCAAGGGGAACTGTTATAAAGAGTATCGGCTGTATAAATGTTCCATGGGGTCCGCCACTTTTCCCTGTTGTCAGTAATGTATAAGGTGCGTCTTATGCGTGCTCCGTTCATCTGTCATATTAATTTCTAGTCCGTTTATCCCTATCTGCGCGTCTGGTAACATCCAACCTATTTGGACGCCGTCTTTTCCCATATCCGGGCCTGTGCTCTGTCCTATACATTCATAAATCTCTTTGATTCCTTCATCTCACTCTCATCGCAAAAGAAATGGTGGCCAAGTGTCCACCAAATTGCTTTTTTTAATCACACGAAAGATAAAATCAACAATAGCAATAAATATTTTAAAACAACAATAGACCAAACACGTGGCAAGAAACCACTATGTCCATAAAGTCTATTTCTCTCTTTTTCCACTGGCTATTGTTCTCATTTCCGCCTGGCTGTTTCTCTTCCTTTCGTCTGAAGTTCTCTCTAATAAACACAAAACAATTGACAGTATTTTCGCCCTACGGCTGTTGAAGTTTTCATTTTCCACAAAGTTCCCCAAGCACATCCAGGAGCCCGCCGAGGTTTTCCCCTCGCGTCTCCCGCTTTCTCTTCGCGTCACTCCGCTCTTCCTCGCGTCTCTCCTTTTCCCTTCCCGACTCTCACTTTCTCCTCCCGCTTCTCCATTTCTCTTTCTGTCTCTCCGATTCTCCTCGCGTCACACCCTTTCTCACAGCGCCTCTTACTCACTCCTCGTCTCTCTTATTCTTTTCGTCTCGCTCTTTTCCCTCGCGCCTCTGCCTCTCTACTCTGATCTCTCACTTTCTCCTCGCGTCTCTCCTGCCCCCCTCTCTCTCTCTCTCTTCGCGCTTCTCCCTCTTTTGTCGCACCTGTCACATTCTTCTCACGGTCTTCTTTTCTTCTTGGTATCTCTCTTTCTCTCGCATTTCTGAATGCGGTGTGTCATGAGAAATGGAGAAGCTCCCGGGAGAAATGCTACGAGTAAAGAAGAGCCGTGAGAAGAATGTCATGGGCGCGACGAAAGAGAGAGAAGCGCGAAGAGAGAGAGAGAGAGGGGGGGGCGAAGGAAAGAGATAGAGACCGGAGTAAAGAGGCAGACGCGCGAGGGAAAAGGGCGAGACGAAAAGAAAACGAGAGACGAGGAGTTAGCAAGAGGCGCTGTGAGAAAGGGTGTCACGCGAGGAGAATCGGAGAGACAGAAAAAGAAATGAAGTGGGAGGAGAAAGTGAGAGAAGCTACGGAAGTAGCAGTGCGATGAGAGCGGGAGCGACGCCAGGGGAAAGCCTCGGCTGGCTCCTGGATGTGCTTGGAGAACTGAGGTTTTCAAATATTTTGATAATTTAAAAAAACAATCAACTCTCATTTGTGGCTGGAACTGTTAGCATTGCTGCAATGCCAGCGGTGTACTACAATGCGGCCCTAGTTGGGAAAATCTTAGCTCTGGAATGGAAATGATGCTGATTAATGCAATTAAAAGATGGAACAAGAGTACAAGATGCGGAATTGACTCAATCAATCCCAACAAATGAGCAATAAAGATAAAAATTTGCAAAAAATGCGTGGGCGTAGAATGCAATGATAATAATGAATAAATTGTATTTCATACAATTTCATTGCAAATTATGAAAAATGCAGTTGCAAGCGAAAAAATTTTGTTTGCATCCTTGTTTCCCCTGCCATGTCGTGTTACTACTTTCTTCCTCTTTTACTCGATTTTTTTTTTTGGAAACTTATTTGGTAATAAACATGGACAAGTTTTTGTAGCTTGCCTCATTGTATATTCTGTGCTTATTGGGTTCCAATTTCCAATGAACCCATCGTGAATGCAATAAACAATGACGAGAAAACACACACGAGCTTTTTCAGCAATAAAAATGTATGTGATACAGCTACGCTCTAGTCACATATGATATCCGCAACGTTTTAATAGCGAACATCTTCCATCGTGTAATTATTTATTAGCATATTATATTATTTGTTTCAGCTTCCCAAATACTAACTCGGAATAGGAAAACCCAAGGTTCGGAAAGCCATTATTCTTACCATTAGAAAAAATCAGAGGTGGCGATTTATAAAATAATTCTGGTTTCGATTCAGATTAAAAATTTTGCTTTTGACTGATTCTGATTTGGATTGATTTACAAGAATGATTTCCTAAAATACAGAGCAGTCAATAAAGCAATTTATATGGCTTCTACCATTTCTATTTTTTATTCTAACAACTTTTCAAAAATACAAACATATGGTGTTTCTCTAGAAAATACTAGTTAAACCAACAAATTTCACTGTAAAATTTTATTCATAACTTCATTGTAGTTTAGCTATAAATGCAGTGTCTGTATTCAAAAAGTATTGAAATTGCATAGGTCTTTCAAAGGTGGGGAAAGCGTTGAAATATTAACCTTATCCAAATTCAACGATTCCTTCTACTTCGCGACTTCGCCTTCTATAGTAGCAATTATACGCATTTAACGGAATATTTCGTTTCAAAAGCTGTAATAGGGTGCTAAACTTACAAAAACGTGCGTAAAAATTTTGCTTGTAAGAGTGCAGATTACTCGAAAACAGGCGCAGTGGAATTAATGCAGATCGAAATCTATATTTAATTCGATTTTTACGAATTCGGATCATTAAATTATGCATTTCGATTCCGGTACAAATCTTACAATAATTTTTCTTTAATTCGGATTTCGATTGTTTAAAAATTCGGATCAATTCCGATTCGGGTTTCAATTCCAACCTCCACGCCTGAAAAAAATGGACACTCTATTATACTTTATCCAATTGTTTTGTTGCCACACAACGTCTTTATTCTAAGGGTGCATTCGTCCATTGTGAATTGCTATTATATCGAGTCCTAATCGTGGCCACATATATTTCTCTGCCTTTGTCACTTCCTCGTTAGAAAATCTCGCTACATTCGCTGTAATCTATCCGTCAAGCTCGGTCCACGTCTTTAGTTTAGTTTGTTAGTTTATTTGTTCTCTATATGTATGCACAAATAAGACACATATTACCCAACGACAAGTTGG
>JAQGBT010001955.1:0-27283 GCA_034698585.1 Disparrhopalites patrizii | reverse complement strand
CGAGAGAGACGAGAGAGACGAGAGAGACGAGAGAGACGAGAGAGACGAGAGAGACGAGAGAGACGAGAGAGACGAGAGAGACGAGACTAAAGTGGAAAGATTCGAGGAACAACAAAAACCGTCAAGGAAGATGAACTACGCCACAGTTGAAGCATTGAGGGTTAAAATGCAATTAATTCTCTTCTCCTCCATTCTTCTCTATCTCTCTGTCTCTCTCTTTTTCCTCATCTCTCCGTCTCTCCTCAACTCCTGTAATGGCTTTTGGCTTGTATCCATAATACGTTACTAATGCCCTCCCTACACTCACACACACTGTACTAATTGCATCACCCAAGTTATTAGGACGCATTGTGCAATAATTATTACTGCAACTCTCAACGCCACCCTGCACTCCAGCTCCGTATTGAGATAAAATAACCTATTCTTCTCAAAACCGCTTGAAAAATAGGGAAACTTACCACGAAAAAAAAGCGGAAACTTATTTACTGAAGGGGAAGATTTTTTTTTTCTCGAGTGTGTGGGATACAAAAAAAAAGACAAATTAGCACTCAAGCGTTACATACACATATATAAATGTCTGGCGGGATGAAAGAGCACCGGGGAGAGGTGAAGAGACAGAGGGAGCAATCAGGAAAAGGGTGGGAGGAGAGAAGAGAAAGCAGAGAAGAACATGAAGGAGCTGGAAGAGAGGGAGAAGAGAGAGAGGAAAAAGATAGAGATTAACCAGAGAGACACTATGGGAAATTTGGGGATAGATGAGACTGAAGAAGACGGAGAGAGAAGGAGAGAGAGAGAAAGTGAGAGAACAAGAGAGAGAAAGAGAGAGAGACTCTTTCCCTGGATTCTCTTGCCCTTTCATTCACACACGCACACACAAACAAAAACGCACTCACAAAGGAGTGTATTTTTGGGCTCACACGCGGGCAAGAATGAGTGGAGGATTTTTACAAAGGGAAGAAACATGGCTTAAGAGGAAGATAAAATTCCCGGCTCCGTCTCTTTTATCTTCATGCAATGCTCAACTCAAATCTTTCCAATCCATCTCTCGTCACTGTAGCCAGCAGAGAGGACGACGGAGTTGTTTAGAAAGAGCGAGAGAGAGAATGAGAGAGAAAGAGAATAGGATGCCATTGATCCTCCTGCTCGAGCTTTTTGGTCTAGGAAAAAGAAGAAGAGCTCCACGGTTCCGGATTTAAACAATAGAAAAAGGGCTGGAGAGAGAATACATGAAACTTACCACATGTTTTGACTTTTATCCCTCACTTTACAACCACTTATCTCTCTCTATTTTCACCTTCCAACTTCCCTTATGATTTGTATGCATTATCAAATTTCCCATCTTTCCCTTCTTCCCCGCTCCGTAAGAGCGTCTGTCAGGTCGGGAAGGGAAGGAAAAAAAAGAGGGGAAGCTCATTGATTGATACCATTTGTGTGTGTGGATACAAAAAAAAATGTGAAAAGGAATTAGCAACTATTTTTCCCCTCTCCGTTCCTCTCTTCCCACTCTTTCCTTCTTCTTCTTTCCACTCTTTCTGTTTTTCTCTAGCTCCCGATTCCTCCGTCTCTACCCGTGTCTTGAGCAAGAGGAGTCTAATCAGTAATGAATAACCTCAAATTGGAAATGACATTCCCTGCCAAACATGTTGAATGTGAGCCAAGGAAAAGTTGTGCCTTCTTTTCTCCTCAGCCACACACTGTCTTTCCCTTCCCTGACTTCTTGCACTTAAGTGACTGCCACTTTTTTAATGTCTCATGGACATGCCATGGAGTGTTCTGGGAGAGATACTGCCTCCAAAAAAAAATGTATTACCTGACATTTTGGGAAGAAAAAAAAAGTGAAAGAAGAATCTAATGATTTTCTCCGTCCCATGTACGACTTTTTTTTAGGTCGGGAGAAAAAAACTTCTTTTTACGGCTTTTTGGATGAATTTTTTCCCCGGGAAATAAATTGCATTGGGAGGGAAATCCTCTGAAAGGATGCATGAAAACGAAATGAAAAAAAAGGAGACAGCTGGTCACTTGAAGAGTGAAGGAGAGATTTAGTGAGTTCTTGTTTGTTTGCATTCCTCACTCATGCGGGAACGTCCGGACTTTTTCTCTTAATTCATGACGAGTCCGTCAAGACCCGTGACGTCTTCCTCTCAGGGACACTCCTCTCTTCACATGAATCTCAAACTGAGGCAGCTCCATTACCGGAAATGTTCCAAAAGCCTCGGAATTCGTTGATCAGGACATCACCCAGATTTTCCGGAAGTTTTGAGTTAATACATCATTTTTGGGTATAAATGAAGACAAGGACTCCTAGCAATTTACTAGCGACGTAGAATCCGGGGGAAGTGTTGTGGAAAATGCCAAGAAAATCCCTTCATGCACATCCTACAGAAAGGACAAATGGGGGAAAACATGCCATTTGACTAGGCAATCTTTTCAAAAAATGTTTACATGTTCTTCCTCATTTTCATTGGCAGATTTTTCTCTCCCATAGAATCTCTTCTCTCTCTTTATTTATCTTCTCTTTCCCGTCTCCCCCAAAAGATAAACCCTCGGAAATAGCCCTCACCAACCTGCTAACCGCTGCGGGGCGGGAAG
Organism: Disparrhopalites patrizii; assembly: GCA_034698585.1. Classification (NCBI taxonomy): domain Eukaryota; kingdom Metazoa; phylum Arthropoda; class Collembola; order Symphypleona; family Sminthuridae; genus Disparrhopalites; species Disparrhopalites patrizii. The sequence continues at coordinate 24,694 of JAQGBT010001955.1, read as the reverse complement.
TCCTCTTGGCAAATGTTCTTTCGGTGTTTGCAAAACAGTTTTTGTATCTATTTTTATCTCTCTTTTTCACAGAAAGACTATTTCTCTCTCTCTTCCACTCTTTGTCTCTCTCTCTCTTGTCTGGTTTTGGTTTTTGGAACTTTGTTGAGCTCAAATACCTCAAGGTTGAGGTAACACAAAAAAATAGTAGTTTGTTGGCTCTCTCCTGGCCAGTGAATGGGAATGCGGGGAGGAGAGGAGAGAGAGAGAGAAGTGGAAAGAGGAAATAAAGCAAATACTCATCTTCAAACAGACTTTATGTACGATTTGCCCCTAATTGACTCGGTGTGTTGGTACAGGGAAGTGGTGGAGGAGCGGGAAGAGTCCGTTGTGGTTATCACCACATCATAAACATTCATGCCCCATGCTTATTTAATTGGCTTCCATACGTGAGCAGCCGAGAGTCGGGTGGAGCCTATAGGACGAGGTGGGAACACAAGTACACTTTCCTCCTGACTTGCTAATGAAATAAGCCAATTACTCCACTTGTACATACCCCGGCAAGATTCACCTTTAGCGGCACTCATCCCTCCCTCTCTCTTCCTCTCTATTGCTCCCTATTGCTCTCCCTCTCCCAAGAAATTATATCCCATTTACGAACGCTCTGACAGTGGGTCTCTCCCTAAAAAATACGCTCCGGCCTTGATTGGTCTGGTTGGTTACGGAATTTTCCCGGCCCTGCAAGGTGTGTTTTGTTTCTATTTCAGGATCCAGGAATCTGCCTGGGAAAAAGAGTGCAGGTTCCGCTAATGTCACACAAGTGCCCCCAGACCCATCAACATACATGCCAAGGGAATGACTTTTTCCTTGTTGGTCGTGAATACACACATTTGTTCCCCACCCATCTCAGCCCCTCTTCTGGGATTTGTCAATGTTATTCAACAATGAGCATTGGTTGTGGATGGGAGGAAGGAGAGCTCCCTTGTTGTCTTTTTCCATACAAATCTCTCTCACTTTCTCTCTCACTTTCTCTCTTACTTTCTGTCTCACTTTCTCCCTCACTTTCTCCCCTCCCCATCAACCCCTCCAGAAAACCACTTGAGCCGGGATAGACACGCTCTAACGGCGGGGGGTGATGGAGTGGAAATTTGAGAAATCGCAGTCTTATTGTCGAAATGGGAGATTTTCGTTCTTTTCTCCTCCACAGATGAAGAGTTCCTGTGGAAGTGTTTTAAGCGAGAGAAAAGAGAGAGAGAGACAGATGAAATAGACAGAGGAGAGAGAGAGAGGAGAGGAGCAGAGATGACAAATATGAGGTGAAGAGGGAGAGTCAAATCTGGGGTAGTCACTGGAGTTGTGCAATGAGGGGAAGAAATGGGAGGGGAGAGGAGGAGCATATTACAAGTGGCAATATGGGTCAAATAGAAACATCAAGCACTGACAAAAGGAAGAGCACATAAGACAGAGCCCGGGTGGGAGATGAAAGGGGAAGCCATTCTTCTGAGGAGGGAAAGGGACACTTGGAGCGGAGCGAGTGAAGCGAAAGGAAATATGGACGGAAATAAGGTGTATAGGGATAAGATTAGATGCATCAAGCGGGCTTGGGAACGGAAAGAATGAATTACAGAAAGCGCCAAAGTGCCAACTCCGACATGCACATGAGGGTCATTGAATATTCACAAATGATAAAAGGAGAACGATACCAGGAAGGAGGGAGAGCGGCCTTTTTGCAAGGGCCTATCGCTTCCCTTGAGACAGATCATAAAGCCAAGGACAACGGATTTTGGGGAGAGGGAGCGGGCGAAGTGAAAAAAAAGCTTTTTACTCCGACTCTCGAGAATGAAATCGGAATGTAAATACCTCCACTGACCCATGAGAGAGTGAGGAGGGCCAGGATGATTTGAAAGGGATCACGCTGTAGTGATTGGATAAAAATTAGAATGGTAACCCAAAGGGACAGAGAGGGATGGGATGGAAAAAAGAAAAGGGAGGTGGCCGAAGAAATAAATGAATCGGATTTTCCCTCTGGGGGAAATTGAGCCAGTGCACAAAATATGAGGAGTGCAGGACTCCGAGAGGGGGAGAGAGACAGAGAGAGGCCGGAAAATGCGGATGATAAAGGGGAAGAGGATCAGAGCTTTTGATTTACTCATAAATTATGCAGGGAACTATGACCGGCCACCGCTGAGTTTTAGGCTGTGGGGAAAGTCGAGAGTGAGTCGGAGGGTACATGGACGGTGTAAGTGCATATATGTATGTGCTAATAAAATGACTCGTAATTTTTTGGCTCATGTAAATACAGTGACATGTTGTAACGGGTTAAGAGATGAGGTACGAGACTACTGGCGGAGGTCGTATAGAGGTAAATGAGAAATTCTGTCATCACATGCAATTTCCCTTCAGAACGAGCAGACGAGAGTGAGCGAAAGAGGATGAAGCCCCGAACGCTCAGCATGACACTCCAGACGTCCCGCAATCTCCCTCTCTTCTCTGCCGATTATTATACATTTCACTCTCTCTCTCTCTCTATCACTATTTTACTACCTACCTCTCTCCACCTCTATTCATTTGTCTCTCTTTTTTTCGATTTCACTCTTATTCTCTCGTTTTCTCGATTTAATTCTCTATCAATCTCATTATTATTCCCTCTTTTTCTGTCTTCTTCTCTACAATTTTCCCTATTTTTCTCTCTTCCCATGCTGACATTTTTCTTTCTCCCACCTTCTATTTTGATCGGACTTTTGCTGTCTCTCACTTTCTCTTTTGTTAGCACGTTTTATCTCACTTACTCTGTTCTTCAGACGTTTTCTGTCTCACTTTCTCTTTCTCTTTTGTTCAGACTTTTGCTCTGTCCCATTTTCTCATTTGCTTGGACGTCTTCTGTTTCTCATTGTCTCTTTCTCGTTTGTTCCGACTCTTGCTTCTCTCACTTTCCCTATCTTGATCTGCATCTGGCTCTTTTGTTTTGTACTTTGCTTTCGCTAACTTTATCATATTTTTGTTCAGCTTTCCCTAATTTTATCTCGATTTTTTCGAACTTCACTCCATTTCTCTATTTTGTTCTTTCACATTTTTTACAATTATGCTTTGTCTAATTGTTTCTCTTTTTCTCATGATTCTTTTCTCATGATTCTTTTCTCATGATTCTTTCTCTTGATTTCCCCTTTTTCTCCCTGGTTCTTTCTCCGTCTTACTTTCTCTCTTCCCGTTGCTCTTTCTCGCTATCTCTTTCTTTCTTTTCCTTCATTATATCTCCCATTTTGTCTCCTACTTTTCTTTCAATCGGCCTCTAACTGTTTTCTCTCTCCCTCTTTCACTCTCTCTCTCTTTCACTCTGTCTCTCTCTTTGTCTCTCCGAGTCCGTTCGAATTTGGTTCTCTCTCTATTCATCTGCCTTTTCTCTTCTTGTACATCTCTCTCCGTTATTGTTGCTACTATTCCTCCTGTCTCCCTCTCGTTCTCTCTGTCTACCGCTCTCCTCCTGGAGATACCACGGGATTTCCCAATCCTCTCCGAAACTACAAGTGACTTTTCCAGTTCTTCCGGGATTTTCCCAGCTCCCTCACATTTCTTTTTTCGGTCGCTGCCGTTGAGGTTCTGTTTTTAGCCCAAAGAGAAAGCGAGACAGGGAGAGACGCGTGGAGGGAAACACTTAGCCTTTATTGGAGCTGTAAGTACATACAGCTTTCTCCTCCTGCCTTCCACGCGGGTCCTGCAACCGCTCGGAGTCAACCGAAGTGTAGGTAGCGAGCTGAGCAAATATATTACATCCAGTCCGCTTTCTCCCCGCTTTAGTTTTCTCCAAGAATTGGCATCCACAACTTTCTCTCTCACTCCGATCTCTCTCTCTCTCTCTTTCTGTATCTCTCTTGAACACATTCTCTTTCCCCCGCCCCTTCAAAAACCAAGTCATCCATAAGATTCCGCGTGTACAAAATACGTTTTTTAATGCCAAAGAAGATTCCATACCTTTTTTTTTATTCACTCCAGTGTCTATAAGAATTTTTATTTGGGTACATTCATATACTTCTCTCAATGCCTTTCGACCAAAATATATGTGTAAAACTTCCGTTTTTGAAAGAGTGCACAAGGGGTTGGAATTTCTTCATTTCCTCATTCTCCGTAGGGAACTTTCCCCCTAAAAATCTACTTGGTACTTGCTCCTTTTATTAATACGAAGGAAGTGCTCCACATCCAATTCATATCTGCTCCTTCCTGAACATTGTTCGCTCCAGAAGTTATCATAGTTACGGAGAGAGAGATGATGATCAACAATAGTCCTTGGGCATAATTGGGATTCCTCAGCATTGAGTGAGGTGATAATTCTCCTCGAAAAGACTTTAATATTCTTCTACCTGGAAATCTACAAATTTCTATATTTAACTGTGTCCGTGTAATGACTTTGGTTTAACTTTCAACAAAAGTAACAAGTGCAAAAGCAAAAAAAATTAATTCCGTGAGATTAAATTTGCAGACCAACGCCAAAAATACCATAAAAGGATATTTGTGCCATTAAAAGAATATTTTTAGGGAAGAACATGTTTCTGAATAATTTAAAGTGAAGAAGCCACCATAAAAGGGTTGTAACAGTAACAATAATAGTCTCCTCAGCCCCAGCACAATCTGGGGATGTTGATAGTTTCTGAAATCGCTGGATGAAAGCTCCGGGGCAATGTGAGTGTACGCGTCCATATGGATCAAGTGTGTATTTATATTTTTCCATGGAGCAAGGACTTTATATGGAGAAAGTTGACTCATTAGCCACTTTTATGACTGGAGAAAGTGTGTGGAGATGCGTCGTTAAATAAGAGACAGTTAAAAAGCCCGCCTTAAGAGCATTTTCTTTTCCTAGGACCTCGCCTTTGCCTCTGCCTAAGGCAAGGCTGACAATTAAAAACATTCCCAGGGATTATTACCACCTCACTTATGTGGGATGCCTCGGACGATAATAATAGAGGCAATTACGATGAAATTGCCCCTTCCTCCCACCGCTTTACACGATCCAAGGCAAAAAACATGTAGACTTGTCGCCTCGTCTCGTACATAAGAAATGTGTCTCTTGTGCTAATTTTTAAAAAATCTCAGACTAAATTATGCATAAGACAATGGCTAGAACTTGTTTTGCTGAAATTTTAAAGCATTTCAAAGTATCATTTCCAGCGTGAGACAGGCTATGACGGGCCTGTTCGGTCGCTCAATACTTTTCAATTACCACAACCTTTTCGAGACTGAAATGTTTTGAAAATAAAAATCAAAGCGGAGTGAAACGTTTCTTCGTAGACGAGAAAGTGTTCCGTCGACCAGGACTGTTAAGAAGAGCTGACCAATTTCCTCTCCATTTCTTGTGCAGTGGTGAAAGCAAATTTTCTCTCCGGTTCTTTCCCTCGCTTTCTCTTCCCTTCCAGTGATTGACAAGCTCAAAAGGAGTATAGGCATGTTCTGGTAATTAAATAGGGGAAGGAGGAAGGCAAGGAACAGGGAAAGCCAGGCATTTTGATGTCTTTTGAAAAGCACTTTCCTCTGATTTTTCATTCCCGCTCCTAATCGATTCCCACGTCCTCTGTTTTAACATTTAAAAAGAGAAGCCAACGCTTTCTTTCCCAATCGTATTTCTTCCGCCCCCCGAAATTCTCTATTCGTATTTTGAACACTGCGTCAGACTCTTGGGGAGGAAATACGCAACATATTGTAAGCAAAGTAGTAGCAAATAAAGTGCAGAAGTATGTGTTTAGGAATTTTTTGAAATTTTGGTCACGAGCTATATCTTGAATTAAATACTGCCACTCCTAAACAGTTGGAAAAAGTTGGAGTATAAAAAAAAAAGAACACCTCCAGAAAGTTTTTGGATACATTCCAATATATTTTGTGCGAGTAAAGGAAGGGCGAAGACGGTTGGGGAAAAAAGTGAAAGTCAAAGTGAGAGAAAGTTCTTGAGAGAGAAAAAGGAGTTCCATTTTTTCCGACTGTCGAAAGTGTGTGTGTACGAGAAAAGAAATTAGGCGGAGTACTAAGGAAGTGTGTGAGGGAATAAGAAGGATAAAAAAAATCGTAATTATCATGATGGAAGTCTCATCGGATTCGAACGAGGTGCTAATGTCCCATTCGGGAGAGCAGACGCCCCTCCGTGGGAACGGCTCTTTCCCCATCTACGGCTCTCTTAACCCACATTCAATGTACAATAAATCCCTGATGGTGATGGGAGGGAGCGGGGAGGTCATTCTTGACCTGGACACGGCCTCCATGGGGTCAAACATGTCCCTGGAGCTCTCCACGTTCCCTTCCCTGGACAACAATACGACGACAATGGACCCTCTCTTCGTACCTGAGATCCTCACCACGATGAGTCCGACGGCCCGGAATTGCGTCATCGCCTACATCATCCTCTTCCTCATCTCCGCCACGGGGAATTTGTCCGTCTTCGTGAGTGTTTTCCAGCAGATGAGGAAGACCAAGAGTCGGATTTGTGTCCTCATCCTGAACCTATCCATTGCGGACCTCATGGTGACCTTCTTCATGATGCCCATCGAGGTCATCTGGCGGATGACCGTCGCCTGGTACGGGGGGAACATCCTCTGCAAGATCTGCCAGTTCCTCCGGGCCTTCGGCCTCTACCTCAGCTCCATGGTCCTCATCTGTATCAGTATGGACCGATATTTTGCCATCATCCACCCCCTCAAGACGTCCAGGGCGAAGCGGCGTGGGAGGTTGATGCTCGCCTGTGCTTGGATGGCAGCCGCCGCCTGCTCTTTCCCTCAGGTACAAATTCCTCCATTTATTCCTCCATTTACTCCCAGTCCTACTTCCCATCTGTAGCTTTTAAATCCTCCCGCATTTAAATCCCTTCCACAAAGGGAAATCCCAGGGAAACCCATTATTGCTAAGCCTTTTGTATTGTAAAAAAAAATGATCTCAAATATTACCTTGGATTTTGACACACACGAGTCTGGGGTTGTTCATAAAATCTTTTTATAGGCAACAAGTTTATTTTTGCCCCCTTTCGTCTCCACGTGTGGCCTGGAAGGAATTCCCTTCATCCTGACCTTTTAATTAATACCAACTTACGACAATCTCGTCGCCTGGAGATTCTCGTTAATAGGCTTTACGAAGAGCTACACTTTTTTTCATTACATCCAAGAGTATTTATGCTCCAGGCAGACAAGAAGGAGCGGGATTTGTATGAAAGTGGGAGTTGCTAATGAAAAGGAGGAAGCAACTAGTCCTTTGTGTATAATCTTAGGTATTTTTCCTTGTAAAGATCCGTGCAAAACATACAGTGATAAGCATACAGGGGGTGAGGACGTCGAAGTAAGTAGCTATATTTAAATAAATTGCAATTAAAGCTGACGAGACTGTACCTTCAAATTAAATTAGCGCGGATTTTCCCACATGAATTTGATGCATTGCTCTGCTCCTGGATCTGCAAATCTGTCCAAGACCATATTTGTATTCATCTTAAAATAGGACGAAGGAGATTTTGTCACTCGTAGACAAAGACTTGTACGACAATGTAATTACTTCTTCCACTGGAGGGGAAAGAAAGGGAGGGAAATAGCTTCATTTGATGGCTTTGACATATTCTTTCTCTCCTGGAGGCTCCCGACATTTTGTGTTGGATCTCAAAAAGAGCAAAATACTAGAAAATGACACGTGCAGAAGTCATTTTAGACAGAAAAGTCATTTTTAGAATGGATTCAAACGAAATATTCTGGGGGAAAAAGACTTTTAAGTTTTTGTGATAAACAAGAGTTTCCCAGTACAATTTCATTTTCGGCCTTTAAAAAAGAAGCTAAAATGAAAGGAGATTGTGAAGGGTGGAAAATATCCCACGTTTTACCCAGGGCAAAAGTGCAAAGCTGAATATTTGGTGAAGGAGATTACTCCGCCATGTGCTCTTGGTGCAGACAATCCAGAGGGAAAGCATGAGAATCAAAGGAAGGATATTCTGGAGAAATGTGTACGCAGCTATGTTGGGTGAAAGCATGGGAGAAATAGTCTTTTTTGGAAAAAATGGGAAATAAAAGATCAATGTGGGGATAAGGTATTTGTAGAGACAAAGATTTTCGACGCAAACCTTAATTCCTGGAATTTCGGTTTCCGAAAAAGAAAACAAAATCCCCTCAAGGCCTTTTAAAAATAATTTGTTTCCTCCAGAAATTCATTTCCAAAAGAATTGCATTGCTGTCTGTAGGATTGGAGAAAAATAGAAAGTTAAAATCATGTTGAGAAGGAGAAAATCCCCCGGAAGATAAAGAGTAACGACAGAAGTGGTGGGGAGGAAGATATAAAAAAGATAAAATCAATAATTATTTCCTTTCTCAACCCAATAAATTTTTCCGAGCAGGAAGAAAAAAGTATTAATTTATCGAGGAAATTCCTGAGGCTACACCGATTTACGGTTTTCTCTTTTGGCGCCAATGAGAAGTTGAAATAGAGAGGAGAGAGAGAGACTTTTTTATGGCTTTCTCCAGATAAAACTATTGAAGATATAGAGAGTGAGAACAAAATGAAAAGCAGATTTGATTTAAGGAAGTAAAAGATGAGAATCCCTCACACACCAGGGAGAAGGTGAGGGATGAGAGAAAGGAGAAAGTTGGCCAAGATTTTTAAAAGACAAGGAGAGGAAGAAGACGAAGAAGAGATGGTTGATGAAAGTTTTATTTTTTTCCAACGAGAAAGCTGAGTAAACAGGTTTTGCTGGGGAGGGAGAAACTTGTTTGTGAGAGCTAATAAATGTACACACATTCTCCAAGTTAGCGCACAGACGCTAGTCTTTCCCTCAGCTTTTTGTTGATTCAGTCACATTTCTCACACGCTCCGCTCCTCCACCTCTTACACTATTTGCATTCATTAGGCAACACATTATGACCAAATTTTACTTCCTCCTCCCATCTCTAACCCTTTTCCCTCACCCTCCCTCTCTCTCTCCCTCTCTCTCTCGCTGTGTCGCTCCTCCCATCAATCTGGCCACCTTGTACAGAGTGACAGTTTGAATTTTACCCCCTCATTGCAGTTTAAACCGGCAATCAGAGATTCAAACATGCTTTCTCCTTCATTTTCTTGCACTAGAGTAGACTTCATCCCAGTCCAACAAGAATTTGCAATGTTATGGTGCTTCTTCTAAGCAAAGTTCAAACATCCGTTATTCTCAAAAACATTGCGCTTTTAAATCTGCCTTCAAGAAAAAAAAAGTAGTTGCTTTTGCGGGCAAATGTAATTGCAGATTTATAAAATAGTGATATTTACTATGGCAAAAAAATGGAAGTGCGCCTTTTTGGCGTAACGATACATTAATGATCAGATGATTCTTCGCTATAGTTCTGCATTAAAAACCGTCGAAAATTAAGCGTTTTCCGTTCTGCTTGAGGATGCAGAATGACCAAATTTCTGTGATGCTCTCTGTACAGTCTCGCTCTTGTTCCTCACTTTCACCCTTTTATCTCTTGCTTTCTCTTGTTATCTCTCCCTCTCCCTCCCTTGTGCTCTCTTTCTCTCTCGTGGCTTTCCAGATTTTTAATTATATCCCAGTGTTCCATTCTTGTTCCTTCCTTTCTCCGCCCTCAATGGTCTTACCCCGCCGTGTGCCTATCTCTTTTATAACACTATCAATCCTTATCCTTGCTTCCTCATTTCCCTTTGTCTCCCACGTCTTTTTAGCCCGGGCTTTTCTCCTTACTCGCCATTTACTTGTTTTGGGATTCCTAGTACTCCTTTTTCTTGCCAGTATTGCTACTTTTCCTGTTGAGTTGGTCTTTTCCTTTCTCTTCTCTCTTTCCTTCCACATTTGCTTACCTGGCTCTTCTATAGCTTTGTCTTCAAAGACCTTTTTGGATTCATTTGGTTTCTCCTGGTAGTTGCCATTTCCCCGTTTACATTGAACTTTCCCCCGTACATTTCCCCCACGTCATCCGTGTTACTCTGTGAATGTGGAGGGAAAGGGCTTTATTTTTAGAATTGTATTTCTCTATCCAGAGGAACAATTATTTCACATCAAGTGAACATTTATTACACAGCAAAATTCCACGTAGTTGTACATAGGGACGTACATTGTGATTTAAAAGGGATGCGTTTGTGCGTTGTGAAATAAAGGCGCTTACGGTAACCACAAGAACCTGGAATAATTCCGGAAATAACCTGGAATAGTTTCCTGCAGGGGAAACGTGTGTCAATTAACTATTTTCTAATCATTTATGCATGAGTGAAGCAAGTCCGAAAAATGGGATGAGATTGAGGTCGAGCATGATGTTTGGAGTGAAAGCTTGGAAGGAGGGATTTTTTCTTCCTGAGAAATCCGTGTAACAATAAATGGAGTGGGTGTTGAATGGATGGAAATGATAAGATTCTAGCCCCACGCCTGAAATGGCTCACTTAAAGGTCGAACGGGGAAAGTTGAGCAGATGCACGGACGCGTCAGCTGCTCCATTACAAAGTACTTCCCGCAATGCCCAGGAATCCGTGACTTTGTAAAAGCTTGAATATTCCCGGGGAAAAGCGTCCATCCAAAAAGCTGGGTGGCTTTCAAAATATGAATTTCCCCTCAATTTAAACATGCTCTCAGAAGTTTTTTTTTCAACACATTCAGAAAGGAATGAGGAATCGTTTTTCCTCCAAAAATTCTTCTTCTACTTCTCCCCGTCAGTTTTCACTTTACTCCATGAGTGTGAGACTACACACAAAAAGTTTATTAGTGGCTTCACTAAACTACTTGCTTTACTTCCTATGAATGCGAAATGGGGGGAAGGAATGTTAATATTTGCTTTGCAAACTCATCCCACTCCTTTCATTCTCGTCTCTCTCTTTCTATCTCTCTCTCCTCTTTCTCTTTCAATTTTTCTCTCTCTTTCTCTCTGATTCTCCCTCTCCCACTCTCATTCGCATTCCGCCAGCCAGACTCAAGTGTGTGGCTGGGAGGGGCGGGGTAAGACGAAATTATTATCGTCTCTGTAAACATGTTTTTCTTGCTAGAATGCTTTTCTCACCGCAAAACTTCGTCTTTCACTCACATACGGGAGACTCATCCCAGTAGAAGTCACTATCATTATCATTCTTATTATTTTAATAGCTTCTTGGAAATCTATTCAACATTGTCCGGAATCACTTTTTTTGCATACACAAACGGACGTCCCTCTTTCATGAACTAGCAAATTACGTAAAACGGAGCTTGTCATGTATTTAAGGCATCACTGGATGGAGAGCCAGCCGTGGGAATTTTCCTGTATCAATTACTTCTTTAGACAACTCATCAGACTACGTTTAAATATTAATTTGAATTCTTGGATAGTATTGGATGGAAGATGCAGCTTTCATATATCCAACTTTACTAACTGAAAGTATGTAATTTTATATAATACGGCTAAATGTATTTCTACCCGAATTCTGGGGAGATTTTTCCAGGGGGGAATTGGATAATAATATCTACAGTGAAGTGATTCATCTTTTCTTATCTTGACTTGTCTTCCAGACGTAGCAAAATATGCCGAATACGGGGGAAAATCTATGATTAATTCCAGAAAAATTACTTGTAACAGAAAGATTACAAGCCCTACATAAATTACTAACTGTGTATACCCTTATATACCTACTAGTGCCTGTGGCCTTACAAGGTTGAAGTGTGTTTGTGTAGTTACACATACAATTGAGCACAAAATGAGATATTGATAGAGATCCAACAAAATGTAGGAATCACATGTGTCGGGATGTACTGTACTTTTACATCTTCTTCCACTTAACACCATCATTTACAAGTGCATCAGCGCCAGTTCCAGTAATTAATGGACATTCCCGGAAAGCAGCAATGGCAATTCCAGTCGTGATTAATGTTGCCAGCGTGCGTCAATGGAAATGCGTCCAAACATGACTTTGGTGAAACTCAAATGGAAAAATGAAAGTGTTCTCCTCTTTCCTAAGGCACTTGGATGTGCGTTTGCACATATCTAAAAATCCATATACATATATAGGTACATATTATATATAATATTATGTAATTGTTATATAATATTTACCTATATTATATCATATTTGTAGAGAAAGAAGAGAGGCTCGTGCCGAGAAGGCTGGCACCTGTACGGGAGGTGAGGGCTCGGACATGCAAAAAAAATTGATGATTTCTGCGCTGAGCATCACATGTGTATGTATACATAATCCTTTTTGTATGTTTATCTTCAACCAATTTCCTTAATGATCTCCCTCGTTTTGACAAATAGTGTGTGAATAAGGTTGGAGAAGGCTTCCAAACGAGTGGCTGGTCCTTCACGTATAATTATTATGACAGGCATAATGGTGATGATAGGAGGGAGACGAATGCCCCCGGTTTGCCCAAATTATATCTCCTCCCCCTACGCACATCTCTCCCCTTATATTAGTACACACATAATTATATATAAAGCTCATCAATGCACAGGCCTTTTGTTCATGGCAAAGCCTCATGTCTTCTTGTGTGGACGCGAAATGAGAAGTTTCAATGAGGAACTCGGATAAAAGTGGAGCCAAGTCATTAGGTAAATGGTGCGACTATTGCTTCATTAAATGACTCGTATCTTCCCTGTCCCCGGCGGCTGTTATAATCCTATTAGCCTTCCTTCTTTCTCTCTCTCTCTCTCGTCTTTCCACGTTCCTTCTCTTCGGCAGGAAGAAATACAAGACATACTGAAGAGGTCACAAAAAATTGACATTTGGATCCTTCCTCGTGGCTTTTTATTCTTGGCTCCTTTTCTACAAGGCTAAAGGTGTATAATTACTCTTTTTTGCCTTCCTTTTTTTAAATGGACGTGTGTCATTAATTTTCTAATTAATTTGAACCCACACCGTCTCCGACTGCTCCGTTGCTCCTACAAATTTGTAAATATTTGATGTGACACCAAGTCATAATTTTAAATGTAATTTTCTTGTCCTTGTTTTTATTTTTTTTCCAACCATCTCAGTATTCTATATAAAAAATATGGGAATATATAGGGCTATATATAGGTACACTTATTCAGAATTGTAATTTATACTACAATTTTTCCATTCTACATTTATTTTAAGGCTCTATTGAGCACGGGATTGTTTGTGACTTAAATGTACGGGAAAATTGAGTTATACCGAAGTGTTTTCCGCCGTAATTCACTCCCTTATGATTTCTCTGCTTGCTGATGTAAGAGATAATTTATTGTTTACTGGGTTTATTTGCAGAAGAGGAGGGAAAGTAAGGAGGAGCTTAATTTACGGTTCGCCTCTTCCTGCCTATGTGGAAAATGTGTAATTCATGGAAATTGTACCACACACAAATAATCTTTCCTTTACTATCTATTTATCACAATCGCCCCGCTTTTTCCTTTCTCACCCTTCTGCACAGTAAAGAGAAAGCTTCTAGGGGATTAAGGGAAAGCGTGAAACACGTGGTGAAAGCATATTCTACATAAATTTCCGCCCACAAAGAACGCCGCCGTGACATTTCGGTATCCCCATAAAACCCAAGTACGATAGATTTTTTTTCCTCCGTAAGCCAGCAAGCCTTCAAAAAACTCACCTTTTCTCCTTTCCAAAAATTTGATGCACACAAATGCACTGAGACTTTTTGAATAAAAGTTCTCCCATTTTTCGGTCCATTTTCTTTGTGTGAAGAAGGCCGATATGTACATGCAGGAGTATTTAGAAGGGCCTGTGAAAGCCCTTTCTTTTCGGTTTTTTTCGCATATGAGACGCGGATTTGAGGCGGAGGGGGCGGTGAAGCTGAAAAAGAATTAGTTCCAAGAGGATGAACAGTTTGTATGTTCGTGAGGAAGCATGAAAGTGGTGGGGAAGAAGGGGATACTGGAGAAAATGGAGAAAGTGAAGAGTCTCCTAACCTTGACATGACTGGAGTCAGGAAGGCAAAAAAAAGGAGCTCCTAATGCACACACGTGACGGCGGAGAGTCTCCATCATTATGATAGTTGCAATAACATCAGCAAATCCTCCCTCGATTGATATCTTTGTAATGGAAAAGGAAATCGAGAACCAACTGGGGATTTTATTTATCTTTTGCTACAAAAATAGTACACCTATCATTGTAGCGGAGAGGATTTTTTGGGGGATTTTGATTTAATGGAACAAGTGGCGTCTCACAAGCGGGAGCACTTACGTGCTTTCCCAAGGCAAATAAAAGATTGGGAATTGCAAAGATCCGAGTACAGTTTGCCTTGAAGGAAGAAAGATCATTTGTTAACGGCATCTCACACTACTTTACTCAGACCGAGATTCAAAAATTGTGCAAGGCATGGATGTGCACAATTTTGTTTTGCACGAGGATTATCTCTATCATTTTTTGCCCTCTCTAATATCTCAGACAGAGAGAATTGAAAGTGACTTGCGGGTGCTTTTAGCATTCTGCAAGCTTATCTATCTCTAGGACGTTTCAGTGCGGGAAGTGCTTATACCGCCCAAGCCCGTGCCTTTTCGCTTAATTATTCACTTATCAGTCTGAAATCGACTCCATTCTGTGCGAATTGCCGAGGCAGGCACTTTCAAGTCCTTCTCCCTCAATTTACGTGTCAACCTTTATTTTATTTCTCATTTCCTCTTTTCCTCCTCCCACCGTGTGCACGTCCTGTTTTGTTTAATGTACAAACAAACCAAATTGTCAGTGCACATACATTCCATTCCATTTCAATCCAGGATTTTAATCCGGTGCTCTTTGTAGCTCTGGACGTGGAGAGAATGCTCAAAGCAGTCTCCTTCCTCATTTTCTTCACTCTCAACTTTTCTTTTATCCTCGTCCAAACTTTATTTTTTCCGCCTTTTCTTTCCCATCAAAACTAGCAAGGATGAATGAAAATTTCCTCCAGCCTTTCTTGTGATTTATTTTTAGATTCCGAATTCACCCAAAAGTCCCGGGGAGTAGTCTTTGTTTGAATTGGGACTTGGATGGATTTGATTATGGATTTTTGGGTGAGGGAAAGGAAACAAGATTTACCTGGAACAAATTTTAGATTTCGTAATTAAACTTTCGTAGAAATTTGATACTACAAATAATTTTTTTGTCTCATCTCGTCTCTGGATTTATTGTGCTCGGCTCAAAATTTCCCTGTCTCGAATTCCGTGCAATCCCAAGGTTGCTGACAATGGAGCCTTTTTTCCCCGGAATCCCTTATGATTAGCAGTGGCTTAACCTCCGACTGTAATTAACTGGCAAATCCATTCATTGTAGATTAGCAGCAAGAGTGCGAGAAGCCAGTGGAGGCCCGTAAAGCTTGAGTTCCCAGCCTTCAGCAAACAAAAGTGAGATAGAGAAATTGAGAGAAAATACAGAAGATTGAACAGAGAGAGAGAGAGAGAGAGAGTGAGAGAGAGAGAAATGGAGGTACACAGAGAAAAAGCGTCGAAAGTTGACTTCCTGGAAGGCACAGGATAAAGGCACATCTATCAATAATGGAGAGACACAGAAGCCATGGATAGTGTTTAAAAGTGAATTTGGAGAGAAACTTGAAGAGTGTAGACATTCATGCAAATGTGCAACCTCTGTTGAGCAGGAGTAAAGACAGACAGAGGGAATCCGACAATATCTGTGGGGGGAAGTGTCAAAGAAAAAAAGTGATGAGAGTCGTTGGACAAAGGTTGGAAGGCTCTTTGGAAAGGTTGAAGGAAGAATAAATGAATGGAGAAAGAAGTCGATCTACAGCCTGGAAATCCCCTCCAGCTGGGGACTCACACAAAGCTCCGGGAAATGTGTGTGTTTGTCCAGGATAACAACAAGTTCAACAACAAGTTCCTCCTCAATTTCTCTCCCTTCTGCAAGACTTAATCGACTCATCCACACCCCGCACACCTCCACATGGAGAAAAAAGTTTATTTTGGAAGGGATAAAAAAACTTGAATTCCGTACGCAACTGACACGTGGAAATCTTCTGTTCCATTTGAAAGAAACAGTAAAATGCAGACAGGAAGAGAGGGAGAAAGGCGCGAGGGGAGAGGAAATTCCTGGGAAATGCCGTGCCAATTTCCTAGGAGTTACTTTCTCCCTGAAACCTCCCATTGGTCTTCCCCTAAGCTCTCCCTGACTAAGAGGAGTGAGACGAGGATGAAATAACTCCCGTCTTTTTTCTTTAAGAATTACGCTGTCAACCGCGCGATGAACCACGTCTCTCCCGGGTCCAAGTTGTTCTCGGTTTCCTCCCATGCAAATTTATCCTTGTCTCACCCCCAACATTCTTTATTCTCCCCCGTTGTCTTTCAATTCACAATTGTGTTCCTGGCAATTCCTATGCGGGGGAGGAGGACGGAGACTTTCATTCACGCATTTGCCAGGGTCCCTGGAGGAACTGGACGTGTCCAGGGATTTTCAACCGGGATTCAATCTGGCGGCGTGTTCCCTTGGTTCAGCACCACATGCTATCACTTCTACAATAAAAATGCGAAGGGTACCCAAAGGTCCTCCGGAAATCGAAGGAACAATGGCGCTGGAGAGTGCATACGGACTCCGACAGCTTTGTTTTAATAACAAACGACTACCACTAAACATTCATTTAAAAAGCGAGTGGATCTGCCAATTAAGGGAACTGGCATGGAAGCATATTCCTCCATGTATTCTGGAGGAAGTCTGTTGAAATCTCTCACTTTCCCGCTTCTGGGGGCACAATTATTGTAGAGTGCAACTTTCCCCCCGAGTTTGTCAGGGTAGCTGGAGAGGGAAAGGCCTGACAGCGTAGAGTTCCTTATCGGTTCAAGTTCAATTTTCAAGTATCAATGTCGGTACCAATTGCAGTTCCATTGCAAGTTCGGGAAATTTTGGCCCGACACTCATACTTACAATTAGTAAGTCGGGATTTTAGAAGGTACTCGAAATTGATTAAGTACTCGTTTATTTAAATTGCAATGTTCGGATTTCTTATTGCTAACTCAGTCCAAAACCAATTTAAATTATGAGTATTTTTCATGCTGATACTAGAACCTTCAATAAAACTAAGTGAAATGTTAGCTTTTGGATTACGTTTTCGTTTTTAGTTGTGTTCTAAACTATTAAGCTGTTTTTTTGTTTAGTAGGGAACAATCCTCATCATTTTATTTAGAAAAAACTTGATTACTTGTCGCAATTGAAGTCGCAATTATACCTGCGAATACCAATTGTGATTTGGATTTCGTCTTAACTTCTGGAGTACTCCTGCAATTTCGAGCACTCAGTTTGTCACTTGATTAGATAAACTTGAAATTTGACCTTACTTGGTTTTTTAATTCAGTTCGAGTTCCGCTCAAATACCCACATGAAAAATCAATTTCAAGTACGATTTCAATTTCCAACTGAACATAAAACACTCTGTAAAGAACTCTAGGCAGCACCCAATGCATCAGTTGAAATGGGAAATGAGATGACAAGCGGAAGAGGGACAAGCTTTCCCAGTTCCCTTCGTAAGAACAGACTCGAACATTTCCTGGGGACGTCCCACTTAATTGACATGGAAATATGTATTTGGCATGAGTTTATGACTATCCTATTGCGTATCAAACCAGGGTTGGCCAGAGTAATTGGGAAAGTCTCTCTCTCATCTTTCCCTCTGCCACTCTTGAGAGTCTGGCCGGGAGTATTATCCCATATGTAAATGCCTTATTAGTGGTTGGGAGCGCAGAAGTGGGCTGTGAGTCGATGGATTTTCAGCTTGTTGTTGCCTTGACAATTATGTGGACATGAGTGAAGGTGGAAGGATTAAATAGAATTAATGCGATGAGCGTGAAAGTAAGGGAGAGCGATGTCTGACGTCAAGAAATTGGATAGCTCTCCCCATCCTCTTCAATACTCCTTCATTTTCCCTCATGCTTTCTCTTTTCCATTTACCCTGACTTTCTCTCCTTGTCTCTTTACATCTAAATCTCTCATTGGATCTCCCCATGGCTTTCTCTTCCAACGTTTCTCTCCTACTCCAGCCTGCCCTCCTTCTATTTCTGGGGCAGGACAAGAGGTTCATTTACAAATTTGCTCATTGGGTAAATTTGTGGTGGTAATTTGAGATGCGTAGGATCTTAGCCGAAGGTGGGATAGGATACACTTTCACTGGCAAAAGCTCATCCCACCTGGGGTTCCTTCCGCCTTCATTGAAGTTCCCGGACGATACTTAGGAAGGAAAGGGGATACAGGCGGAGAAAGCGTTGAAATATTCAAATTTGAGTCCAAACAAAGGGAAATCTAATGAGAGCAGATGCCCCGAATTGCTTCTTTTGTCATATTTTCCCTCCAAAACTCATCCCGTCCTCGCTGACCATCGTCTCAGCATGGCCGTGTGTGATTGTGAGAGGAAAATGAGGACGACAGCGGAGAATTTTCATACTAACATATATATTTTTATTTGTACAATATTTTCTGTGTAATTTTGCTTGCACAAAACTTCTTTGGAACTCCTTCGGATCAACGCAGGCGATATTTTGGTACAGAATGAAATGAGATTCTGCGAAATTTCTACACAAGGAAACCTCCAAAGGATTTGTTGATGCCCGGCCTAAAAACGGGAGTAGCATTGCTTTTGAAAGGCGTTATACATATTTACTATTTCCTGTTTTGCCGCCAATATTTTTTATATGAAGTGAAAGTTCTGTGAAAGTATGAAGGCGCTTCTCTGCAAAAAACAAAATTGAAAGGAAAAGTAGCCGGCATGAATGCTTCTAGATTATTTACTGGCAATGTCTATCAATGATATATAGATATATATATATATATACGGACATATAATATTCGATCTTTGGGCCAAAGATCGTGTGAAGCAATTGGAACGCTTCGCTGGGTGTCCAAAAACTTTGGCCATTAGTCACAGTCCCTCATCAGGATGGAGGAAAGACCGCTTTTTGTACAGGAGCGGTTTCGTCTTTTTGTAATGGCAGAAGCCCGCCTCCCTTTCCCTGGGAATGTGAGTAAAGGGTATGGATGATGCCTGGCGGGGCAATAATAATAAAATCGCTGGGGGGAAGGGCGGAAGCCACAAACTATTATGACGAAGGTGGTGCGTCGAGTCTAAACTCATGTAAAGTTATGTTCCCGGATAATTGAGAGGGACTTTCAGGGAGAATCTATAAAGGGCTTTGTCACCCACACAAAAACATGAGCTGTATTAGCTTCCGCCGTCCTCCTCCTCAATCCTTCTCTCTTTCCCTCTCTTCCTCTCCGTATATCACTCTCCATTTCTCCCCAATGACTGGTGAAATGGCACAAATATAAGTCACATACATACAATAATTGGCCAACTCTCTCCATTACAAACTCATATTTCCCTTTTTCCCTCAGGTATCAACTGCCTCCTGTTTTTTCTGCCATTCGCATATTCCAGGGGAATGAAATGAAATTCAAGGAAGTTCTTGCCTTTTTGTAATGCACACAGACATTTTTTTCTTCCTATTTTTCCTTGCAAACAATGCTCCAATGTGTTCTTTCCGTCTCAAGTAATTCCATCCAACTCACACGCTGTTGATCTATATGTATCCCTTTCACACTTTCTTTCTATGTCTTGCTTGCCCCCTCTCTCTCTTGATATTTCTCTCGATATTCCATTCATTCTCTCGTGCTTTCCCTCTCGATATTTCTTTCAATCCCTCCAACTTTCTCTCATCGACATTCCTTGCTTTCTCCGTCTTTTTCATTCCACCTTTCCCCCTCGTTTCCATTCTTATATCTCCCTCTGTCTTCCTTTCTAGCACTCTTTCTCTGTTAGTAATTTCTCGTCCACTGTTCAGTTGTCTCCGTCCCCTTCTGCTTTGAATATCCTCCCCCGCCCCCTCCGATGTTCTTTTTAAAAGAGAAAAACTTTTTTGTCTTCGTAACCTCTCTCTCTTTTGGAACGGGGAAAAGTTTCTCTTCTATCTTTATTGAATCCTCACTTGTTCGAACACGTCCCGGCAAATGAATGTGTTTTACGTATCGGAAGGAGATACAAGCGGAGGGCGGAGGTGGAAAATGTGAAGAATAATTGGTTTTTATCGCCCCCGGACCTCCCTTTTTATTTCCGTATTGGGAGAAAATCAATCTTCTGGAGTAGTTCACTTGTTTGGGAGGAGATCATTTTCTACTCTCCGATAAAAAAAGGAGCAAAAGGAGGTGGTTATGGTGAAGAGTGAGGATAGAAAAAAAGAAAAGTGGGAAAAAACCCCTTTAATTTTTGTTTTGTTTTACAGGTTGTAATTTTCCGCGTACAACGTCATCCCCTGTACCCATCATTCCAACAATGTGTGGACTACGGCTACTTCAGCAAGGAGCAGGAGGTGGTGTACAACGTGACGTCGGTGACAATCATGTTTGTTTTCCCCCTCCTCGTCATCATCTACACGTACGGCCGCATCCTCTGGAAGATCAACCAGAAGTCTCGCCAACATCTCAAGTCACGTAAGCCCGGACTTTTTTTACGGTCTATTTTCTCCATTTGCCCCTATTTACCCTTCCCTCACCTCAAACGGACGGCGAGAGAGAGAAGGGGAACATTTCTTGGGCCAAATGTTTTCATAAACGTCCTTCCCTTTCTCCTCCCGTTTTTCGCGCCTTGTTTTTCTCTCTCCTTTCCTCCTCTCCTTCCGCATAAGCCTTCCTTTCCCTCCATCTCTGTCCCCGTCTGTCACATAAGTAATGTGCGGAACGTTCAAAGAATTTTTTACGACGTTGTCAGGAGAAAAGAACATGCTAAAAAGGAGGGGGGAAAGAGAGAGTAAGTTATTCATCGGAGAGAAAACAAACATGGACCTCGCCTGCCCCTTCCTGACACTTGCCAGCTTGCGTAGCAGTTCTTTTCCCCGTATTCAGAAGCTTTTTTTGGAATGAAATTAGCATGAATATGACTGGTTATGTATGTCCCAGAATCCACTGGCTGCATCCATGCATTTACCCAACAGCCTAATGGCGTATGTATACGTACGTACATTTGGAAATGCCCATGTTCCAGGCCCGGATACAAAGTTCGGGTACGGAGAGAAAGTTATTATTTCCTGTAATGCGGATGCTTTGCGAATGAAAACCAGCTCTCTGCGGCATCCCAAGGGCTGCGAGGAATTCTGTTATTTCATGCGAATCAAAATTTCTTTCATTTCATCATACTGTATAGATACACCAAAGAATTGGGGGATTTCCTATGTATCATTTGACGCACGAAGGTCATAAAACCATACAATACCATTATGTTGATGACGGAGATCATGCAATAAGGTTTTTTTCTGCCCTGTAAGTAATAGGAAACTGGCGAGGGTTGAAAGATGGGGGTAGGTCAAGGCAGACGTTTAATTAAGCCACTGGGAATGGGAGGGCTGTTGAGGGGAAGGATGAGGAGATGAAAAAAATGGGATCACATAACTCTAATCAGTCCAAGTGCCTCTTTGAAAAACAATGAGTGGAGCCGCGACTTGGGAAATCACATAATGAATGAAAGGGGTGTGGACAGGGCCTGAAACTGATAGATGCTCCCAGCCCGGATGCTGTAATCCGGGATCCCTCCCAGCAGCATCGTCATGAATGTTTAGGAGCAGGACAAATTGGGCAACCCCCCCCCGTTCCCCTCCAAGTGGTTCCGATAAAAAGTTGGTTCTTGAATCCATAAAACTTTGAGAAGGGCGAAGGTTTTGCTGAAAAGAAGAGGGACGGTGGCGTAAGCACTACGAGGACGAAAGAGGGAAGGGAGCCGTGGGCAGATAGTGAATGCTGGGGAAGCCAAAATGTACAGGGTAATCCAGCATGAAGTACCTGTTTTCTTTTTTTATTTAAAACCAGCGATGTGTGCGTGGAATTTTTAAAATATGAAAAAAATGTAGCCAAGAGAAAAGGAAATTGACCCCCACATGAAAATATTCTGCCGTGACCCTTGACCTCCCGTCCCGACCCCTTCAATGAATACCACCCATCTTTAACATGGGGGATATATGGAATGTCCCCATATCCCCCCTATGCTCTATGACCCAGCGTGATGACCCCAATTTCGGATTTAGAGTTTCATCCACATCCGATCAAGATTGGCCAAGTTATGGCGGTTGTTCCACGCGAAGTTTTGAAGGTCCCATTTTTTAATGAATTCACTTCCGGTTTTGACTATAAATGGCAAAAAACGGGGTTTACTGCACCAGAACAAATCGGAAGATGTATGATTTTGATACAGAATTTCACTGTGAATCTATGAACAAATCAATATTTTAAATCGGACAAGAATTGAGCAAGCGATGAGGATTTTATCGCGCCAAGTTCAAAATGGTGAAATAAAAAACCGAAAAATCCGATTTTTGATGAAGCAGAACAACCATAGTAGCTTGCTCAATTTCCTTTTCTCTTGGCCGCATTTTTATGATATTTCAAAAATTCCATGCACACTCCCTGGTTTTAAATCAAAACAGAAAAAAGATACTTCATTCTGGATCACCATGTACAACAAAATCCTCCTTAGGTCTCGGTACATTCACTAGTGGTCGTAACCGCGTCCGTGAATTTTTCGTGACAAACAAGGCAAGAACTGAAGCCATTTAAAAATCTCGAGTTCTCCACTTAAATTGTAAAAATCATTAATATTTTTAAGTCTAGATTGTAAAAATAAACATTAAAATAAAAAAATCATTAAAATAAAAAAACACTAAAATGTAAAAAAAAAAAAAAAATATCAACTCTAAAGAACACTAAAACACGAAGAACGGTAAAATAAAAACTCACATCACTTTTGACTCAGCCGTGGTCACTGTCTCCGCCAGCGTGGGAAAAAACATGTTTCCTGGAAAATACAAGTACATTGGAATCCGATAGTTAAAGAGAAAGCCTTGCAATAGAGCTCGATGCCGGAGGCTAAGACACAAAAGGAAGGCCGGAATCTCCAGGTGTCCCACAGAAGGCTCTGCACCCTGTAAATGGACTTCTACGTCTTCCAGAAGTTTCCACATGAAACCGAATTTTCTGAGTAAAAACTAGTACAAAATTTACTAAAGGGAATAATTTCTCTACGCTAGCAATCAATGGGAGGATCTGCCTTGTCTTTTTCGCTGTTCCCTTCCCACGCCAAAATGTTGGCGAATTAGATTTAGCACATGCGTAGTTTCAATGGAATCAAGAGTCAAGGAAGGTTCAAGCCAAGAAAATATTCCCCAGAGAGCCGTGTGGATCAATGGAAGGCACTGAGCAAGTTCGTGACCTGGGAAATCACGTACAACGAATGTGGGAATGGACATGCCATCAAATTTGTAGATATCCTTAGTGTTGCCTTAATACTCACAATCAGATCCTCAAGGTGATAAGCTCATTCTGGCTCAAGATTTACTTCAAATTAATTGCGAAATTAAATAATAATAATGGAAATCCGAAGCAAGTCTGAACCTATTTTTTTTTAATTTTAGAAATAACTTTTTTCATAAATCAGTCTCCCATTAATACAGAAATGTTTTGCAAAAGCTTTTGGGTGATATGCTGACCTCAGGACACCAAGCCATTGTTTGAGGCTAACAGATTCAGTCACCCGGGATTTTTATTCGGACGCGAAGGGATATATTTAATGACTATTAATTCCGGTGACATATTCCAACTTTTCACGCCCAGAAATTTATTTTGGCGAAATATGTGACCATCGCCCTGGAATAATTACTGCATTATCGCTGTTTTTGGCACAAAGTTTCCAGGAAAAAGCGCTTCCTCGCTTCCCGGGAAACGGATGGACACAAGAGCAGTCAAGGTGGGCTGTATTTAACTTGTGGAGTCCCCGCAGAGTTCCATTTCAACCTGCCACATTGGATTTACGTAAAATGCGAGAAACCAATTTATTACAATCCCAAATCAATTTGTTCTGCTTGCAGCCCCCGAATATTTTCTTCTCTTGATTTCCTCATCTCCCATCCAACGCCATGTTATCAATGTGTATGGGAAGTACTTGGATAATGCCAGGTATTTACCATGTCCCCGCGGCGATCCGAAATTAGTAGTTACCTGGATTTCGGGTAGGCGGAAGTACTAATTGCTGTTATTGTTCACGCCGCCGGCAGAGCTTTCGGGGAGATTCAATCCTGGGCGTTCCATCCTCACAGGATCATCCACACAGCTCAGGAAATTGTGGAGCACACCAGCGGGGAATTATTCTTTGTTTCCTTCTGAAAATAAATATGCACGTGTTTTTGCTGTTACTAATTATGCCGTTATCACTGCCCTGGATGAAAAAGGCAAATCAATCTTAACACTGAGTTTCGAGAGTCTCAAGTGCAATTATGAATGAATCAAATGCAAATTACAAAAATATCAGATATTTTTTAATTTGCACTTGATTCATAGAACGTGCCATGTACAATTTGTATTTAAGATAAAACTACTTTGATAGCTTGCGACAATGTGAAGTTAGCGTTAATGCTTCCACTATGAAACGAATTGAAAAATTATAAATTACAAGTATTGATTTTCACGGCTATATTAAAAGCATTAAAAAGCACAATATACTCAACCTACTTTCTTCTACATGTTAGCAAATTACAGAGCTTACACTTCCATAATAAATCCTGCATGTTTAACAAATACAGATAGCAAACTACGCACCAACTCAATTTCTATTGGCCTTCAAAAACTGCAAGGTCAAACGTTCCTAGTTAGTGAAAGGCATGAAAGGATAATCAAAGGTCTATATAGTAATAATTATGTATGTGATTGTATAGCTAGTCTTATGAATGATAACCCAGACCAATCTAATAATAGCACATTTTGTGTTTATTTCATAGAAGTAGGCTTTAGCTCACGGTTCATAGTTAAGGGTATGATACCCAAAAAATCAAGAGGAAGCTCTGTACGCTCTGAGTTC
>JAQGBT010001954.1:0-27297 GCA_034698585.1 Disparrhopalites patrizii | reverse complement strand
CCTTCGCAGCTTCCTCTCTGACGATGCCATGAAGAAGTGCACAGTCGGAACTCAGATTAATAATAATAATAATAATCACCTCTTCACCCTCACTCGTAACATCGAACGCAAGTCGTTTTTTACGCGCTTTTCCATTCCTTTTTTTCTTTCTCTCTCTCTATCTTTCTCCTTCCGCTTTCCTTTTTTTTTTATTGAAGAAAAACATTGAACATCTTCTGTCTTATTCCTTCCTCCCCCTTCTTTCTTTTCCCTTTTTTTTCCCTTCATAAACTTTTTCTTTCTCAGCCGACGACTTTTCCCCTTGGTGTATAATATTCTCAGCCATAAATCCTCTCTTTACTTATTATTACAAATAACCATGTCTGGGGTAGAAATGACATTTTACACGACTCTTCCTACCACCCCTTCTTGTCTTTGGCAAAGAGGATTCTCCTCTTCCCTTTCCTTTTACCTTATACGATCTCTCTTTTTTTTCTTTCCTTCCTTCTCTCTCTCTCTCTCTGTCTGTCTCACTCTTTCATTGTCTCGTTCCATCTTCAGTAGTCTCCCCCTCCACTCCCTGTCCACACCCAGTCATTTGTAGTCTTCAAAGGCACTTACAGACGGTCGTGACAAGGATATTTATTTGACACTGTATTAGCTCTAGTATTACCGCAACATTTGGACTTAATGGAGGAGGATGAAAGAGAAAGAGACAGTTGTGTCGGAGAGAACGGGGAGAAGGAGAGGAATGAGGGGGGATGGGTGGGAAGGAAATAGATAGGCCTAGACATAAGGAGATAGGGAAAAATAGAGAGTCAGAAAAAGAGAGAGAGAGAGAGAAGGAACAAGTTGTGGGGAGAATATCTAATTCAGAAATCATTACTTCCCACCACGCTTATACATCTACACGGAAACGTATGGAAGGTACGAAGGAAGAAAAAGAAAGTTTGGGTCTTACATAGGATTTAGCCTGTTTTCTGGAAAAACGACATAGACAAGGGGAAAAAATGGAGACTCGTGGTTATGACAAGCAACTCTTTTCTCTTACTCTCCCTCCTTCTCTGTATCTCTCTTACGCAGCATCAGCAAGGGAGAGAGAGAGGGATTTCATTAAATTGTACAAGTAACGACAGATGTGCTATTTCTTTGTAGGGAATTTCCACTTTGGTCGACACCTCATAAAAAAGGGTCACACATACAAACAAATTTGTTGAAAGAAGGAAGGAAGGAAAGGGAGAGAAGGAGGGGGGAAAAGTCTAGTGAAAGCTTTATCAGAGCCTCTCAGAGTACGCACATAAGTACAAGGAGGCCTTGTACTTATGTGAGGAAGAAATCCGAAATTTCAGTCCTGTCATCATCCAAGTTTGGGAGAAACGGTAGATGAAAGCGGAAAAAATATATCAGATTCATAATTAAATCCGTTGGTTCCACTCCCAGAGCAAGGATCTGTGCTGAGGGAATCATCATCAGAAAAAACAATATTTGATTTTTTCACTCTATCCCGTGAATCAGTGCATATTGTGACTGTGTCAATGACTTAAGAGAATTCGTGTCAAACCTCCAACCTTCCCTGGACTGGATTTAATTTCTGGAAAAGGTCACTCACCAAGGACTTGAGCATTGGAAAAGGGCGATCTTGACTTGACTCTGGAAGGCCGGTTAGTAAACTTTTTTTTAAACTGCTACTGTATCAGTAACTTCTGTAGATTTTAGTGGGAGAAATTACTCCCAAACACGTACAGAGTAAGAATTGTACTTTTTCCTGTATCAAAGTAGCAAGAAATCCATATTTGTAACATTCATTCAAACCACGCCATCTTTCCCCTTGTCACCCAACTCCTTATCCTCCTCTCTTTCCATCCGTTGCCTCTCTCCCTATCTCACTGCATCCCACCACCACGTTTATTTTTTTTTGTCTGTCGCACTGAAAGGATGAAGGGAAATAAGAGACCGGGAAAGAGAGAGAGAGAGAGTGTGAGATAAAAAACACAAGAAAAAAGTGCAGTCACAGCCGCGGTAGAAGGAAGTGTGCAGGGAGGTAGACAGGGACAAGGAGAGACAAAGAATAAAGCTAGAGAAAAACTTTGTGAGAGGAAAGAAAGAGAGACAGACTGAAAGAGAGAGAGAGAGAGAGAGATAGAACGCGTAGTCAACTCAGACAAACATACATAGGAGTAAAGCTTTTATTCAACGAGCAGCTCAGCTTTCCTAGAGCTTAATTTGGCAATTGTTAGTGTTTGGGGGGTCGTAGAGCTCTCAAGGCTTTAATAGGTAGACGTACCGGCTCAACGGATATAATTTCAGTCCTGAGGGGTCTTGCTCTCTCTCTCTCTCTCTCTGTCGCTCTGTAACACTCACATACACTCTCCCCATACTTTTTTTTGAACTATGTGGAGAGAAAGGAGAGAAGAAACCGGGAGAAGTAGGGAATATCCAGCAAACTTAGCCAAATAACTGAAAACTCCGAAATGCATTTTCCTACCAAGCGTAGCCCTACATGCATTCTCTCCCCGAAAAGCAAGGAAAAATGCCATATGAAACATGTTGGTGGTACACACATGAAGGGGAAAAAAAGTATTTTTTCCCACTAGAGCACGACAGGGAGCGTGAAAAGGGGAAAAATCTTTCTGCTCTGCTAGGAAATGTACTTGCTACTCCACGAAAAAGAGACCAGAGAGAGGGAGAGAGAGAGAGAGAAATCTTTAGATTTAGATCTGTACAACAACATTAAGATTACCATCATATGTAGTGCCCATAATAAAAAACACACAAAATCATTGTTTCCCTTTTTCTCGTCCCACACCTTCCCCTTTCTTTTCTCTTTTGACAATTTCATCTGATCTACAATGAGGATAATTATGTTTTATTTCAACTACATGCGTTTCTTGGTATTTTTACACGTATGAATCACCGGATTGAATCTCTTATTCCTCTCGCTTCATTTTAATTCTTGCCGCCAAAACAAAAAGGTGGGCAAATCCATGATACTTGTTTTTTTATTCTTCTTTTAACTCTTTCTTTCTTTTGATTCCTGCCTCACAACTCTCGCCGGACGCTGTAGAATAGTATGCCATAAATATGCGAAACTACTGTTAAAGGATGCATTGTGATCTAATAAGAATGTAATAGTTTAGCGGGTGATGTAAACCATGAATTAACAATACCCACTAAGAGATTATTTAAACAAGGGCACTACTTCTAGTATACCATTAATGTAATTCCAACTATTACTCTAGTAAGCACGGGGTCAGTGTGACGTCCGTTTAAATATGCAGTATGCAGGAATATGAAATGATGTTATTATGTATACAAAATAAAAACCGTGCTAATGTAAAAAAAAAATCTGGCCGGAGAAAAAATTATGATTTAGTTTGTAGAGTGTTATATTTGTATACAAATTTTAAGGTGTAAATATTGGCAATAGTATAAGAAGAACAAACAACAGCAAAGCAGCATGGAGCGGGAACAACGAAGTACCAGGGACTTTTGGAGACGGATTTGGGCTTGTGGGTGGGGGGAAAGACTGGAGAAAAAATTATTAAGATGCCTTCAGATATAGCTGGCTGAAACCGGGCCAAATTCCGAGTTGTATATATTTGGTCCCCTTCAACCAGCTGTAGTTGGCATTGCAATCAACATCTCCAGTCAAGTGAAACCATCACCTATCATCCAATAATCTTTGTGTTCCGAGCAAAAGTCCGTTCACACATGTACGAGTCCTGATTAAAAGACAAGCTTCACTGCCATTTCAACCGTGTTTTCCTCTACTACAACTACTTCCAGAAATACTAGAGCAGTTTACTTTACAAAATACTATCCAATTGTGAACACTACAAAAGTAGGATACGTTCAGAATGTTCAAAATTGAGATTTTTCATGGATATTATAGAATAATACATCCAGTACATTTCTCCGTAATGTTTGCCCTAGAGGGGTCAATGAACTTTTACAACAGTTTATATAAAAAATCCTTAAAATACATTTTGTCATTAGATTCCGTAGTTACATTTTTTATCCGAAATTTTTTGTATTTGCCCGCTAAAAGAATT
The DNA here is from genome assembly GCA_034698585.1 of Disparrhopalites patrizii. Classification (NCBI taxonomy): domain Eukaryota; kingdom Metazoa; phylum Arthropoda; class Collembola; order Symphypleona; family Sminthuridae; genus Disparrhopalites; species Disparrhopalites patrizii. Next base: position 23,266 of record JAQGBT010001954.1, on the reverse strand, counting down.
TATTTGCCTCGTAGAATGTAGTTTATTTGCTCGGGTAAAACTGTTTTTGGGGATTTATTCCGGTTTGTGTCCATACCCTCCAAATACCTATGGCTGATGAAGCTACCAAGCCAGCTTTACCCGTAATATGGTTCCTAAGAGGAAGGGCGTACAGATGGGAAAAGTTACTAGAATACGATCTATTGTGCGTCTTTTGCTCCTTATACGTGTACAGTCTGTGAAAAAATAATAATGACATCAAATTCCCCAAACTGCATCTGTTTCAATTCGGAAGAGAAAGCAGAGAACCAAAAAGGATATGAACGGCGGAACAAGAATAAGGAAAGTTCCATTTAAACTAATGACACAAATGTATAGGAGGAGGAGAGGTTCTCCTTAGTGTAGCTATATGTACACATGTATACATATGTATGGTTTACCCCGAAGTGTAAAGAGAAAGCTTCAAATGGGAGTATGGACCATATATCTATAAGGGTAAGTTACTTAAAGGAGCAAAACCAATAATGTCCCTAGGCGTCCTTTATTCTCCTCACTCCCTCTCTCCTCTCGCCCGACCACTAACTCAGTTACACAAATATTCTCCTCAGTTTATGGACCAATCCCGTTCTCTATTTCTTTCGTTAACTTATTTCCCAGCATTTTGCTTCCATTTTCAATCCCGTTTTCCCTTCCTGTCTTTTTAGCTTCCATCCCATTTTACTGTTCTGCTCACTTTCACAGTTATACCAAAAGTCTTTACAAGGAGAAAGTCACAAGGTTTTCTCTTCTCCAGTCAGACTCACCTTTGTGAGGGTAAGGAAGGATAAAAAGATACGATTCATAAGGCTTAACAAAATGGAACACAAGTGATAATTAATTCGTGAAAATAAATTTCCTATAATTAGTGCATGTGATTGGGGGAAAACCCTCATTGTGATGACAATCTCATTAAAAAAACATGTGGAATGAAGTGCAAATACGAAAATAAAATAAAAGGTTCAACCAAAAATAAAAACCTGTTTACGGTGGAAAATATTTATGCATTTGAAAAGAACATACAATTTTAAAAATTTCCGGGAGAAAGTAAGAAGAGAAAAAAAAATGACGGAAGACAAAATCCATATAATGCCATTAGTATGCATTTTGGGAAACCCGAAAATATGACATTGGGAAAAACCACTCCCTTTCAACATCTTTTCTCCGAACGTCACGTGACATGTAATAATATCGTAGCCACAAAATTCCTATCACTTTGTATAACACTGTGTAACATACTTTTTTATTCCTACTTTGAGAATCTGTTTCCCCTCTTTTCTCCCTCACTCTCTCTCCCTCTCTTTCTCTCCCATCCCTCTCAACACTCCACATGGATGCTGCTACCACTGGTGCTACCCCCCCAAAATTCATATGCGTGGAGAATGCCTGGAAGGATCAAAACTATCCCCAAGTTTTCCCCCTTCTTTAAAGGGGAGGGAGGGGTGGAAATATAATAACTGTGTGGAAATGTGTGTAGGTGAGTGTGTAAAGGAATGCAATGTTCGAGTGTCAAATCCTGTTCAGTTTCGTCGGAACGAGATGAGGTATCATGTAGATAGGAGGGAACGTATTTTTTTATACAAGTTCCTTTATCTCTCTCTCTTCTATCTCTACAGGAGTACATAGAAGCATTTTCCTGTCCTACTCCAAGACTTTCTCTCTCCTTTTAAACACTTTTCTTTCTCCATATCCCTCTCTCTTTTCATCTCTTTTTGGCTCTTCCTTTCTCTCTCTCTCTCTCTCTTTCGCTCTCCCTTCTTTCCTTTCTCACTTGGCATTTTGTCGAGAATACTCCCCTTCCCATTTCCCTGTCATAGTGAGGGAAGTAGTAGGGATAGAAGAGGTAGTAAGTATTGTAGTAGTAGAATTATTTACTACTTCTCCTACTCTCCCTCTCTCCCCCTTTTAATACTTGGCTTACACCCTAACCCCAGTCGAAGTAGTGGTGGTGGTAAAGAAACTGCAACAACGATATTTCCCATGCTCCACTCCCTCACTCCAAATATACAGGGAGGAGGGGAGAGAGACAGACAGAGAGGGCGAGAGAGAGACAGACAGAGAGAGCGAGAGAGAGACAGACAGAGAGAGCGAGAGAGACAGCCAGAGAAATAGAGAGCGAGAGAGACAGACAGAGTGAGGGAGAGAAAGATAGACGGAGAGAGCAAGAGCGAGACAGAGAGCGAGAGAGTGAGAGAGAGACAGAGAGGGGGACCAAGGAGCTTTCATGTGTACTTCCCATCCCTCACCATTCACGTTCTTTCACTATGCACACATAGATATAGGGAGTGCCTTGTATTTCCTCCGTTAGCACTCTCCAAAGTATTTTCCACAGTTGAGCGCCAGAGTCTGGAGAAAAAAAGGAAGAAAGCTTCCCCTCTTTTCAGTTTCCCTGTTTCTCTCCCTCTTTTTCCCTCTCTCTCTCTCTCTCTCCCCCTCTTGCACGCGTTTCTATACACATAACTCCACTCACTATCTCTTCCTCAGTCTCCCATGCCCATCCACTCTATACCCGTAGGCTTCACTTCAGCCTTCCAAATGCCACCCTTCCCCCTTCAACTCACCCAAAATACACATTACACACCGAGAGAATTCCAGGCAGGGAGAGTGAGAGAGGGTGGGAGGCTTAACCCTTTCCACCCTCCTCCAGTAAAGAAAATATTCTTCATTTTATATACGCAGATGCTATTGACACCCTTGATGCTCATCATCCTCATTTCTTTCTCTTTTACAAATTCATCCTGGATTTTACCAGTTGCCTTTCTTAATATATATTATCACTTTCTCAAGATCATCACTCACCAGGGTTTTTCGATATGGAAGTAAATGGTGGAAGAAAGTAAATAATTACGGAGAAATTAACTGTGTTGGCGAGAAGAAAAGTACATCTTTATGAACTTAACGATAACTTATGTGACGGGAAATTTTTTTGAAAGGATTTGAAAGGAGATGAACTTTTAGGTTTTTTGAATTGACTGACCGGGAACTTGGGGGAAATGGGAGAGTTTGAGCGGGAAATAGGGAAATCTCGTTGTCTCAAGGTGTGTGAGTGAGGGAATTTTGGAGGGAGGCAAGGATTATATGTAACACCTAGAAGGAACCAACCCTCTTCTTTCCCTCGTCTCTGTAAGTAACCATGCGAAAAGTTTCACCGGTTTTATCTCACAAGCGCATTCTGTCTCTTTCTCTCCCTCTGTCTCTGTCTGAATCGCTGTCTGAGAACCTATACTTTTTAATATTATACCCATATGTACGTATATATCTATATGCATGTATATATGTACAAGCTAGAGAAAACTCCCATTTTCACAGAAGAAGGCACGGTGGTCAGGAGACGGGAAAAACTTGTTTTCTCCCTTCTTGTACACAATCATTCATAATAATTATATGTATAAGAATTCTTTTTATCTCCCTCTGGAAGAAGAGGTACAAAAAAAGCTGTGGAGTTCCCTGGATATATAAGGGGACAACGCCCTTAGAGAGAAATATAGTATAGGAAAAAGAGAAAATTTTGTCTACACCAAACGGTGAAGCCATACGGCACTGTAAATCTGTCATGTAATGCAATTTAACTTGTCCCTTTCTGCACCTTCTCTCTCTCTCATTGTTATGTCTCTCTCTCTTTTTCTCTCTTTCCCGCACTTTTCCCCCTTTTTTTTGTGTGGTCCCCTTCTTTTGCATCCTCCACCTTCCCCATTTTCTCCAGCTAACTCTTTCTTCCCCCCCGCCCCTCACAATTCAAAGTGACGCTGGAATATTTTCTCTTGATGCCTTCACATATTTCTTCTTCCTCTTCAAATATTATATAAAACCGTCTTTCTCCTTCCCCTCCCCCTTTAAGATGCATCGCATCCAGACAATTTTTTCTTACACTTGTCAGCCCGTATTAAAAAAAAATGTTTGGAAGATATTTATTACTTTGGACCACAAACCGTCTATTTTTCCTTGAGAAGGGAGAGTCAGAAAATATGAAGATGTAACCAAGGAAATGCAAATAATGTTTTTTTTTTCCTTGGACGGGGAAGAACATAAAAAAATTCTTATACGAAATTTTGACAATAGCCCTCCCAAGATTCATCTGTGTGCAAAAAAAAGGGAGAAATTTGAATAAGAAGTCTAAGGTACATAGGTATACATAAAGACGTAGTACTTATGCACGTAATGTGTGTACATATTCATCGAAAGGAAAAGAAACATTTTCAATCTCCTTGGAAGACGAAACCTCCGCTTTTGGTAACGAGGAATAAAATACGGAGAAATCTTTCGCGACGACCAAGTTAGTCCAAAGCTTTACGGGCAATGGGAAATACATTGAATATTTGTCCCCCCTTTAAAAAAAATCCCCCTTCTCATTTTATTCCCCCTGCCAAGGAAGCAGAGAAGCATTGTCCTATTCCCTGTCTTGGACTAGGAAAGTAAAAGTTTTTTTTTATCTTGGACTATAGGAAAGTAAAAGTGTCACGAAAGCCTTAGTCGGTATATTAATGTGATCGGGAATGAGTCTAACAGAAGCTACGTCGTATGCGGTTCGAGCAAGGGATAGAGAACGGCATAAAAAACGCAAGAGGAAGCAATACAAGGGAAATGTGAGGAAAGGGCAAAGTCAGCACGTTTTCCAATGTGTGACGGCGAGTGTTTTTAATATGAGATTTTTTTTTCAGATTCGTTTTTCCTAAGGGATAGAGGGAAAGTTATAGGAACCGAGGAAAGAAGACGGAGGATGGTGGGTAGTCAAACAAATAAATATTATTTTATTAAAATTTCATTGAGCATCATTTATAATGTATTAACTCTCTACATTTTGCTGAAATTGTTATTGCTCCGGCTGCAGTGCCACTACTCATGCAAGTCATCATCATATCTTCCCCTTTCTAAAAAATACAAGACTCCTTTCTCCCCTTGGACTTCCTCCATGACTGCATTTTTTTACATTATACGTAGGCATATTTTCATTCAAGTCGCCACACCGCACGAGTCTCGTGGCCTCTGACTTTTCTCCGGCTTTTGTCTCCCTTTGCGCTCTTCATTCTGCTAGGTTTTCAATTTTGTCTCCATTTATTTTTTTCTTAGTGCTCTTTCATCAGTGAAAATAAAAAATGTGTCTTGTCATTAATAATGTTGGGGCATTTACCTCTACATTTTTTTATTGTTTCTATCCCAAAGACGCAAATGGGTTTATGCAAAGAAAGTCTTCCTTTTCTCTCATGCTCCTTTCCGCCTTTGCTTTCTCTGCTACATTTTTTTTCTGGAGACTTCTTTTTTCCTTGTTGTCTCTCCCTTCCTCTCTCTCTGTCTATTTCGCTGTCTCTCTCTCTCTTCCTCTCTCTTTCGCATACTTTCTCTCTCTTTCTCTTTCGCATACTTTCCCTCTCTTTTTCTCTCTCTCTCTGTCGCTTTCTCTTTCTTTCTCTTTCGCATACTTTCTCTCTTCTTTTTCTCTCTCTCTCTGTCGCTTTCTCTTTCTTTCTCTTTCGCATACTTTCTCTCTTCTTTTTCTCTCTCTCTCTGTCGCTTTCTCTTTCTTTCTCTTTCGCATACTTTCTCTCTCTTTCTCTTTCGCTTTCTATCTCTCTTTTTCTTTCACTTTCTCTATCGCCATCATTTATTTCTTATTCTACCTTCCCAATTTTCTCTTTTAATCCTTTCCTTTCTTCCTCTGTCCTTGCTTTCTCTCGTTCTATTTCCTGTTTGTCTCCCATCTTCACATATTTCTCTCTTCCTCATTCTCCTACGACACGGACTTTCGCAGCTTTCCATTTATTTTCACGCACTTGTGCAGTCACCGCAGTTCGTTTCCCTCGTGTACTTTCATCCAGTCACTTTTCCTTCCCTCCCGCTCTTTCTGCCTGTCCGCCTGTCTCTCTCTCTCTCCCTTTCATTTCTGTCTCTAAGCATATTTCATTTCTCCACGTAAACGGAATCCCAGAAAGCCCGTGTTCTCCCAACAGTCCCAGAACAAATTATGTTTGGTGCTTCAAAAAGTTGCTACGTCGACATGAAACGTAATTTCTTTCTTCTTCCGTCTCTCTCACCGACTCGTATTCAAAAAGAAAAGAAAAAAAATGCAGCCCAACAAAAAAGGACTACCCTAATGAATCCAAGAATTACAAATGTTAAAAACCATGAAGAATGAAATGAGATTTCAGAAAGTGGATGTGCTTTTACTAGTATGGGGTATGTATGCGTAAATACGTATGTATGTATGGAATTACTCCTCGGGAGTAAATTCTCCCCAAGAGTGCTCATATATTGTGATGCATCCACTTTCATTAAATCGCCAGTGAAAGGAAAGCAACATGCACGGAAAGAAAGTCTCTAAAATGATCTGAAAAGTTTAATTTTCACAGGCACCACGACAGAAACGCTAACCTATGTATCTATATATCCTCATGATCAGCCTGAGTATGCGGAAGGACATTAGAAACGCATTACGCACATTACCTACCCATTACTGGCTTGGAACTAAATCCACGGCAGTATCACTCCACTGATTGTCTTAAGAAAGTTAAGAGAGGCAGTGAGGAGGAGCATCTGGAAATCCTTTACCTAATGACCCTGTAGATTAGCTAAATTACCCTTCAAATTAGGTCACTCTCGATATAATCAATTTTTCCCGGAAATATACCTTTTATAAACAATTTTTTGAAGCTCAGTCAAAACCTTTCAAAGTGCGTCCAGGGGGCCCTAATATACCTAAGGGTCTCAATTTAATACTTTTTTGCCTGGAAACCTGGAAGATTTAGCATTCAATGGGGCTGTACGGAGAAACAACCCACTCCTACGCACTCTTCCTAAGTGAATGTGCTATAAATGTACCTGTGGCAGTTCTTGAGATAAGTACACGCGCCCACACAACTTCCAAAGGACGAATTCATCCAAGCCCGACATGACGGCTCCCCCACCTGACATTCACCTTTCACCTTATTGAGGAAAGGCTTAGGAGATACATATAAACCACTTATACAAATTATATAAGTACTAGTTTGTCTGCGCCGCCTACGGCCGGCAAAAAGTCTAAGCCACACGTGTAAAAACAATGTTGAGCTTATAACGTCTCACCCGCCAGGCTGACTTTACAGATCCGGCCAAATTTGGAGTCTAGCTTTTTCTAACATTTTTCTAACATTAAAATGATTAATCGCTCACTGATCGCAATTCGAAGTCAGTCAGTGTTTGGATTGAATTCTGTCCAATTGCATATCCTTGAAATAATTCAAATCATAATTGATGGTTAAATAAAAAAATTCAAAAAAATCAAGTAAATCATGCCGTTTAATTGAAATTCAATTTGTTTGGGAATATAAAGTATGAGTATAAAATACGTTGTGTGAGTGGCGAAGGTACCAAGATCAACGGAGGTAAGAAATATTAATATTTTGGGAAACAAAATCAACACAGCCAGCAGTTTGGCGCGAAAATGATACAAAAAATTGGGCGCGAAAGCGCTACAACAAATAAGGTGTAATTATCCTGCACGATCAGTGCGTCATATTGTTTTCCTGAAAGAACAATATTTCCGTTTTGAAATGACGATGTAGGATTGATGGCTTTTACGTGGAATATATACACATACATTTAGCCCCCTCTTTTCTGATTTGCCACTAACCTCAAGGAATTTTGGTTCCATTGTAGGGATTATTATTGTTTGGTGGTTTTGTTATTCACATAATGTACATATTTACATATAATATAATTCGTCGTACCCCTAATTCCCCACAATTTAGGTTACTCAAAGGGGCAGGCATTCTCAGTGTGATGAGAATAGAGTAGATGCTAAAAGAAACGTTTCAAGATGGAGGACAAAATAAAATGACAAAGGAGGGAAGAAAAAGAAGACGAAGGCACAAAGGCATTTTCTCCCTCAATTTTCTGCAATGATGAATAGAAATCATTCCCATTCAATATATGAAGAGAATACCCCACAAGTATCTTTCCCCGAGACTCAACAGAAGGAGGGGAGTGACGAGATGCAACACATGGGGAAAGAATGGATACGGGGTTAGGAAACGGAAAATGCGTGGGGGAGAAATAAAAAAAAATACAGCGAAGGGAAAAGTAGAATCTACTAGACGGAGAAAGACAGACAGAAAAAGTGGCTGGAAAGTGAAAGAAAGAGAGAGAGAGAGAGAGAGAGAGAGGGGGAAAGCAAAGGAAGAGGAAAAACGAGTAAAAGGAAATAACAACGACAGTGAAATGTTATACCAAGTACAAGTAACAGAATATTATTCCAGTTGAGTCGCTCAACTTTTGACTTTTGCTACTTTTCCTTCATCACAGAGCAAGAAAAGGAGAGAGAGAGTGTGTGTGCAATAGAAAAAGAAAGGCAGGAGGGAAATACTGGATCTATTGTACTGAAGGAATTCTCTCTCTCCCTCGCAAACAGGGGAAATCCTACACGTTCTTAATATTATACACAGAAAAAGGATATCAACTCAAGCACACACTGCAAGTCAGTTGGAGAGAAGGAAGAGATGAGGAAGAGCGCAAGAAAAGGAGGGCACAGTTGACGAGAAAGAAAGAGAGAGAGCGAGAGAATGAAGGACAGGAAAGGAGAAGAGTGAGGAGAGCCAGAGAAGAGCATCTTTCATTTCATCTGTCTAATCTAATTAAACTTGACTTTCTCATCCGAAAAATCCGCATTACTTCATGGAAGATTATTCATCAAGGGCGGACAAAACTCTGGGCATAGATTAATTAAATGGAGATATTTCCATGCTATCACATTGCTATTTATCTGATGGGAGGGAGGAGGAGAGAAGGAGAGGAAGAAAATGGGAGGAAAGGCTCTTACTCACGTCTAAAGTTACACATCATAATTCCTACACTCTCGCTGAATCTCCTTTCTCCTCCCCTCCGCCTGCCTCTGACTGACATTTTCTCTACTGTCGCTTTCTCTCTCTCTCTCTCTACGTCTCTCTCTCTCCATCTCCCTCGTTCTTTGTTTTTCTCCTTCCCATTATTTTTCCGTCTCCTCCACAACCCGCTGGTATAGTAGGAATCTTACTGTATTTGCGTTACTATATTACATCCTCCCGTATCAAGACGTACACGCAATCACATGTACGTTTATATAGGAAAGACCTTGTATCAACAGTCAAATGCCAGGGAGGGATGGGAAAAGCCTCAACTTTCTCCCTTTGCACAATTAAAAACAAATTTAAATTATCCCTTCTTACCCAAATACGACTTTCCCTCCACCCTTTCTCTCTCTGCCCTTTCCCCCTGCCTCAAGTATTTGTCGTCACCATCATCATCATCATCTCCCCTCCGCCTTCTCCTTCAACATTCACCACAGTCTATGTCCTATTCTACAACTATACTCCACATTCAACTCTATTCATTTTCATTTCCCCATCTTCTTGCGCCCTTATTATTACACTATTACTCACTACGTAGGTAGAGAAGGGAACAAGCATATTTTTCCTTTCCTCTTATTCTTTCACAATTTCCTCTTCCCCCTCCTCTCTCTCTCTCTCTCTCTCTCTCTCTCTCGCTGTCTCTCTCTTTCTACCTCGCGTAGGTTGACAGTTACACAGACAGCATGAGCATTCACCTTCCCAGAGACTTTCTTCCATTTCCTCCTTCTTATCACTCTCGTTAGCTAAAAACGCGAGAAAAAAAAATATTCAAAACCTGGAAATAGGGAGAATAGGAACAAACTGTCTGAACCTTCCCCTCCTTTTCCTAGAATTATTTTTCATCCTCTTCTCCCACTTTCTCCCTCGCTCCTTCACATATACATACATGCTTTCCATCTTTCCATTTTCTTCTTATTTTTTTTTAGTTTCGACACCGTCTTCTCAACAAACCACAAAAAAACAGTGTGGAAGAACGTAGTTATAGAGGTAGTGCGTGAGAGAAAGAAGGGAGAGAGAGAGAGAAAGAGAGACTGGAAGGGAGAAAACACAGTTTGAAATTCATGTATGCAATTTTTTATACAATTCATACACACTCAGAATTTCATAATATGTAATCTTGCGAAAAAATTCTTATCTCGCTTTCTCTCTTCCTACTTAATTTCCATTTCCAACAAAGCGTAGCTTCCACCACCCACCACCCCAGCCCGACCAATGGTAGGTAAAAGTAGTAAATGGAAGGAGAGAGAGACAGAGAGAGACAGATAGAAAGAGAGAGAGAGAGAGAGAGAGAGAGAGAATGAGTGAAAAAAGGACCCCCTACAAGTGAGAGAGAAACCAAACCAGGAGCAGAAACGGAAGGAGAAAAAAAAGGTACAAGTGAAACTCACTCTCCATCTCGTCTCTAACGTCACCACAAAACACACAGATTCCCTCTCTCAAGGGCTCCGCACCGGTGAAGTAAGTAAGGAGAGGGAGGGGGTGGGGGGAAAGGAATAACATTAGAAGAAATGCCAAGCCCCGGATAAAAGGACTGGTTCCTATTATGTAGAATCTATATGTATAAGGAGTATGGGAAAGAGTGAAGAAGAAGGAAAAAAATGGGACAGTATAGGTTCTTTTAAGAATTACGAAAAGGAAACGTGGGTAGAGGGAGGAAAGACATAGCCAGTGGGAAGGGACATGCATAGGGAACGGTGAAAAGAGGGAAAAAAAGGGGAAATTCCCTGGGTAACTCCTTAATGTATGTAGATTCGGAAGTTTAGCAGGAAGAAATGCGTAATGTGGTTATCCGGAGGCGAATGTAATTTTTACATGAGAAAAATTTTCCTTTTAAATGAATGCCTTTCTCTCCTTCCTTACTAATGCAAATACATAGTACCTTCCAGGACTCACCCTCTCCTCCTTTATTACATATACTTTCCCCTAAAAGGGAACAAAACCTAGAAAGAGTTTTTTTTTCCTTCAGCCTTTCAGTCCCAGTTCAACCTCAAGTGGTGTATATACCGCCTTTCCTTCCAATGGTTCTTTTCCCTTTATTTTAACCTTCCTCTTCTTGTCCTCTCCTCAACAAACAAAATGATATTTTTTCTCTTTCAGTATAATTTGAAAAAATATGTTTGCTAGCACTCCTTCCAAATCTACAGCCAAAAATTTTCTATTCAATTTATTTTTCCTTTTATATAATCATAAATAGTAACTACAGAAAATTAGGACAACACTCGTCACTTGGATTCCTACCAGAAAATGCTTTCTTCCAAATTCCATGTGCATATATAGAGTTCTATTCATGCCACTAGAAATTACTGCACTCCCAAAACCACAAAAGGGACTGAGCGCCTGTGCGAGACCAAAATAATTGCCGTTCAAACACTAGGAACACAATAATAAAGAGGCATTAGCAAAGATAGCAATTGTGACATCCCCCTTTTTCCCTCCCAATGACACTTCCACAAATATTTTCTATAGGATACATGCCATTGCCAACAAGTGTTATTATAATAGAAATGACATTTTTAGAAGGAAGAATATTCTCCCCGAAAGCTAGCATTAATATAGAGAATATTTCTGAATGTTGAGAGGACTCATTTCCCATTTTTGCACGTTTCTGATGAACTGCAATATTTCCAAGCTTCCCGTCTCCACCATTGTGTGGTCAGATATTTCTCAAAAGCGTAGGAAATGTGAGAAATAAATATTCAAGAAAGCGACCTGCACAATGCAATACAATTGACTGGCCGACAAATGTGTTGAAATTTTAAGTAGGTATTAGACTGCATAAGGAGCAGAAATAAAGGGGAAAATGAATGTAAATTGGTAACAAAAAAATAGACACACGAACTCACGGAGATTTTATCCCCGAAATGTTACGATTGCTTCCTAAACATATTTTCACTCAATCAGAAACTTCACTAAAAATACTTTGTGTGCTTTTTAAATAGTAAAAAAAAACTCCGGACAAAATCATGGCAAACTAATTACCCCACCCTCTCCTCAGGAACATACAGTAAGGGCTACACATATTCTCGGTCATATTATATCACGGGGAGATTAAAAAAAACAAATAAAATTTCACAACCCTCAATGACCTACTCCTTGACTCCCTGTAGCAAAGTAACAACATCATTAAGGAGTTACTGCAGTTCATAGATGCGATAAAGAGAAAAAAAAAGAATTATTTTAACACACCAACTCCCACAATAGACCATTACGAAATTTGCATACGTTATGTACGTATAACAGTAATAGTATGTAAGTACCATTTATTCTGCTTCGTATATAGACCGACAGAATTGGAGCTAATTTGATCCCACTTTTTTTAAGAAACTGTACTAATTTGTCAAATAAAAGAGGTTACATAATTACTTCCACGTGCTTGCTCCGTGTCTACACGGATGTTTTGCAATCTGAATAAGCCAAGAGAACATCGTTGCCAGCGATAACAAAGCACGCAAAGGAAGGAAAGGAATGTGTATAACGTTTTTCTTTTTTGGCGTGGGCACGTTTCACACATCGGGCCTGGAACCATTCTCACACCCTTATTTTATTTTTGGCCATATAGAAATTACGGAATTCTCCATGGAAATAATTCTGCTCAAAATAGTGTCCCATTTCAATACTCAATATTCCGTAACGTGGACCGATTTTCATTCTGCACCTTTTTATGTGCCTCCATTTTTTCCTCTCGGAAGTTCTCTTCCCTCAAATTTCCATTCATCAATTCTATATGATTGTACGATTCCCATGGAATTCTATCTCCCTTTCCCTCCACAAGTACTTCCTGAATTACCCATCAATTCTCTGTCTCTCTACAAGACTCCGGCAACAACTTGTGTCTACTCACCGGTGAAGTTGGACCAATGAGCCAAGAGAAACTTTTCTCGCGTTCTCCTTCCAAAGTTTCAACCATAAATCTGAGAGAATTCAAATATTTCGCCCCCCCCCCAAAGAAGGGGAAAAAAGATCTTTCCACATTCTTCTTGAGAATCATATTACTTACACGGGCAATAAAACATCCCATCACCTTTCTCTTTAACGTAAGTATGTGCATGGATCCACCTACATACCTTCAACGGTACTGGTTCTGGCCAGTCTACAGAATGTAAGCCACGAAACTAAGTAATATGGCGGAATAATAAAAATGGAGGAGAAACATGGGTGGTCAAAGAGGGGAGGGTATGGATAGAGAGGGAGAAAGCTTCAGAAAGAACAGTGAAAGTACAGGGAAGAAAGAGAAAAAAGGCTGAAATGCTCATGTGCTCACATAGAAAAGCTATGAAGTTTTATCTAAACTCCCCTTTGAATTGCGAATATATTATACATGGAGAAACTTAAGAATTTTATGAGCGTCTCTTCAGGATGGCAGTCAGTCATCATTTTCTTCCTTTCAAACTATCAACATCCTCTTTAAAAAAAAAATACTTTGGATACATTACATGTTGCACTCTCACTTTTTATATAGGTATATTCATGGAATATATACACACATCTATTTTATATACTCATACATACATGGAATTTCTCCCCATGTATCTCCTTATAAGAAAGGAAATGCTTGGTTGAATAGAAGAAGGCGGTCATAATCCAACCGTTCATTCCATTTGCATTACTCCCACAATGTACACGAGGTCTATTCACGACCACGATAAAGATTTCAAATATCTCTTACATTATCCACAGAGAGAGAGAGAGAAATCCTTCCTATTTTTTTATCTTTTGGACTGGTACATTCTTATACGTATGAACGTGGGGGAAAAAACTCATCCCAAGAATCATAACAAGAAGTGCTACCTACACTCTTGACATTCTATTCCTGCAGTAAAACATGGCTATTACCATTTATTCCCTCTGTGTTTCTCAATCCTTGGGAATAGAGAGGGAAAAAACTGTACAAGTACTCTTGAGTAATGTGTGACCGTAGATAGAGCAAACTTTAATATGACGTAAAAGAAAATCTAATAGGCCCTGTAATAACTTCCATCGTTAATTTTTTTTTCTTCAAAAGGGAGAAGAAAGGTAAAAAGGAAGGGGAGGGAGAGAAAGATGCACTACCAAGAGAAAAAAATAGGATGGGATGAAGTAAAATGAGTGAATGTTTCTGTACTCAAAGGAGGGGAAAAAGGAGGTTGAATAAGGAAAAAAAATGTTCATGAATGTGAAGAGGGATGGACGAGAGAAAGTCAAAGGAGTTGGTATAAAAGAGGGAGAAAGCAGGGAGAAAGTGTCATGTGAGCAAAAAAAAAAGCTCATCTCACATCTTTGGTATTTTCCCCCCATCCCACTTCGGCCCTTCTCCTCTTTCGTATTCAGCACTTATTTCCTCTCCTGACCAATGTCCTTAAAATTTGCCCGGGATTCCTCAATCACTACCGATGTGTAGGATGCCGGGAGGGGCTTGGACTAACTCTCTTTGGACTTTGTCTGGGCTAACGTCTGCTACATTTCCTCAACGTCTCCAATGACTCCTGTAGGTGTCTTTTTCTCCAGAGTTTCCCCCTCTTTTTCTCCTTTTAATTTTCTTTCTTTATGACTCCCATTGCGCATCTTTTTCCCCCCATCCCCTCACGTTTTTTTCCCTGGGATATGACGCCTTCATATGTTCTAGCCATGTATTTATCCATCCTCCACCCCCGGACCATTTCCTCACCAAAACTTCTCCTTGACTCTCCAAGAAAATCTTATACTCATCATCACAACCTTTAATTTTTCCCTCCAGTTCCCATCTAATGTGTCCGTTCACATCCTTTCCACCCAACTTTGGACCACTCTACTGATTGGCATCTCTTTCATTTTTTTTTGTACCCTTTTTTTTTGTCCCTGTCAAAGATGCTTTTCTTCCCCGTATTATTTATCTTCAAATTGCTAAATTCTCCTGTCACTTCCCCTTTCCATTTCCACGTCACTTTCTTTCTCCACAGTTTATCTCTTGTTCCCACGGCTTAAAAGCAAAGGGGGGACGAGTTGAAATGACTGGAAAACAAAAGGGAACTTCCCCTACTTTCTCCAACCCTCACATTATATACCTACCCTGGTCCTTTAATATCCTTCAAAACTCCTTGTTTCTAAACCATGTCGGTCGGTGGTTTTTTTTTTTTTTTACATACTCCTTTCACCTCACACTTTTCTTTCCTCCTTTTCTTCCTCCCCCCCCCTCAACCTCCTCCTCCCCATTCTCTTCAAACTTCCACATTCACACACTCTCATTACTTCCCATGATAAATTACACCCCTGAAGCAATTCAACCTATTCTCTCATTTCATTCGACACCATAACATTTCTCTCCTCTTTCCTTCTTTCTCCCCCCTGTACTTTACCCGCATCTCCATCCTGTCAATCGATGTAGTGAGTAGCAAAGTAGTTGCTTTCCAATTTTCTACGTGTACATAGTCAACCCACCACATCATCAACAGCAGCTGGAGGGAAAAGAGGAGAAGGGAAAGGAGAAGGGACTATAGGAAGAGAGGAGAGGGAAGACGAGACGTGTCTGGAAAAACTTTCCGGGCTCCTGTCATAAACAAAGGTGTGTGAGAAGCACTTCTGACTACTGGGAGGACAAGCAGGAGAGATGTGTTACTCCTACTAACACAATCAAAATGCAGCTCTTTATAAATTATCTTGTTCACTCTCTCTCCCGCTTTCTCTCTCCCTTGTCTTCAATCAAGTGAGACCGCAAGGAACTGCGGTGGTGGCAGGAGGTGGAAGAGCAAAGAAGAACAACAAGCTCCTTCATCTCACCAACCTCCATCTTCTCCCCTTTCTCCTGGGCTCCTCCAGGAGAGTCTGTATCTTTCCCCATGTTTATAATATCATCTCAAAGAGCAGTATACGGAGAGAGAGAGAGGGAGATGGAGGGAACGAAATACTAATTCCAAAGTAGTAGAGAAACCACAGAGCCTTGTCAAGTCCTGGAAGACATATACAGGGCCTCTGCTCCTTCCCCATCACCCCCATAAGACACAATTGTGGACGATGACAAGGCATTTTGCCCGTACAATTATACACATTGTTCCTCCGAGTGCAGGGCGAGGGAAGTCAAGAGTCTAACATCATACTCTGGTAGTTATAATACTCGTATAAA
Organism: Disparrhopalites patrizii; assembly: GCA_034698585.1. NCBI lineage: Eukaryota > Metazoa > Arthropoda > Collembola > Symphypleona > Sminthuridae > Disparrhopalites > Disparrhopalites patrizii. Next base: position 7,321 of record JAQGBT010001954.1, on the reverse strand, counting down.
AACAGCTTCCGTGCCCAAACAACTACACTTTCCTTGGAATCTCTCCCCCCCCCATTAAAGCCTTCCTATATAACATCTACCCCATTTTGATCCCTCATCCCTTGATCTTCTCTTTCTCCCTCTTTCCCTTCACTCAGTTTGTCGTTTGCTAATCTCACTATTTGCTTTTTTCCCCCTTGCCGGCCATTTCTGTCCTGTATCCCATTCTACGAGGACTAATGCGGCTCGTGACTTGAAATTCTCAATGGGTAATTACGGAAGGAAAGAGGTTTAAAACGGAGAGAGAGAGAGAGAGAGAGAGAGAGAGAGCAGGAGAAGACAAGTGCCCTCAGAAAATAAATATTCAAGCATACATCGATCCGTCTATTTATATTCTCCTATTCTGTCTCGTTATTTCTCCTCTATATCGTCTACTTCTCCAATGTCTCCTCCTTTTCTCGAATTTGGTAACTTTGTTATTCTCAGGGGCTTCCGAAGATACAATGGTGTTCACCATTCCTTGCTCGCCCATGTGATTTCCTCACAGAAGCAGTTCTTCAGTATTTTGCCTTTTGTCTGCCATCAGCCCGTACTCGTCATGAATCTCCCATTCTGACTCTCTCTCTCTCTCGTCAGTCTCCCTTTCTCTCTGTCTTTTCTCCCCCTGTAATGGTCCCTTATATGGTTTATACTGACACTCTCCCTTTTCCCCACTCTTGTTTCCTCATTGTCTTTCCCTTTATGTCCCTGAAAAGTCCCTGTGGTCCTCATTGTCATTATCTCTCGCACTTGCTATCTCCTTCTCATCCCCCCACTTGTCTCCCTTGGAGATTCTCCCTTCTATTTTACGGTGTCCTCCTCTTCCTGCCCCCACTCACACTCGCCTTCCTTTGCCCATTTCATAACTATGTAATCTCTTTCCCTCTCTCGTTATCTCCGGTCCATCCCACCTTTTTTCCCCTTTCTTCATTTACCTTAACTCGACCTCCTTACTACGGCCAATTTTTTGGAAACAAAAAAAAAAAGAGTGGTAAAGGTTGAGAAAAGGGAAATGTATATGTATTCTTCTTGTGGACACATGTATATACGGAAGGTAAAAATGTTCCATTTTCCCCGGTCATGTGAAGGTACTTGAGAAACGTTACTTTCCCAGACTTTATACTTTCTTCCCCGATAGCTCCACTCTTTATACCCTTCACCTTGCTCAAGTGGCTTCGTGTGAAGTCTAATACAAAGTATCCTTCTCTTCAGGGTTATTTGCACGTTCCAAGGAAGACACAGATACAGTGAGGAGACTTGGGAAAGATGGGGAGGAGAATGAGCCAGTGGAAAAAAAAAACTCATATGGATTTCCTTGTGCGTACTTGGAGTCAATTAAGAAAAGGGGGAAATAGACTATATAGTGGAGAGTTAGAGAAGTAGCTGGAGCTTTAATGGGTTTCCTTCAAGTAACAGTCACACTTTGGGGAAAGCCATTAAGAATTTTTCATGCCTTTATAATCAAGCAAGTGCAACTAATCAGGACGACTGGCTTCCTTCCTTCTCTCACTCTCTGTCTCGCTCTCTCTTCCTCTTTCTGTCTCTCGCTCCCTCCCTCTGTCTTCCTCTTTCTGAATCTCTCTCTTTCTTCTGCTCTTCCTGTCTCTCCCTCTCTGTTTTCCTCTTTCTCTCCGTCTCTGCCATGCTCTTGCTCTCTCTTCTCTCCGTCTCTCTTCTCACTCCCCCAACCTCTCTCCCTATTTCTCGGGTAACTGAAGGGGCATGAAACTACCAGTGGATGTTCGTATCATTGGAAACATGGCTTTCACCACACATCTAGACAATGAGTGAGACTGCGAGTGTGTGTGTCGTCTTTCGTTCTTATCAGGCAACTCCTGAGCGCTCATACACATAAGTACTTTTAGTCGTCGTTCCCCGAGCTCAATTCTCATTCTCAAGTAAGGGGGAAATTGTGCCCTTCCTACATATTTGAGAGGTAATAAAAGTTTCAATTACAATATCATCATTTGAATTTCCTCAAATGACACCAATTTTAAGTCACACTTCCCTTCCTCCCCGCGACCTCTCTCTCTCTCCAGTTCTATCTCTCTCTCTTTCTCTCTCTCTCTCTCCCTCTCATTTCTTTTCTTTTTCCCTTCCCTCCACCACCATCACCACCCTCTATCACTCGAATAGGAGCTGAAGAGGAGTTAATAGACTCAGTCAGTGATCTTTAAAAACATCCTGTGCATGAGGAATACTGCATTATTTCCCAAGATTCCACCGTCTATAGATGTCTACTTAATACCCACTATTAATCCTAGTAGTCCCTGAATACCGCTTACACTTTGCCGGGGATGAGTACTATGGGGGGACGTGCGTGAGAGTCGTGGGCACAACGATTACGTAGAATGAGACGAATAACCCACCCTCGAATACCGAAGGGGGAAATGTATGCTCTGGGAAGTCGTGTGAGGAGCACGGGGAATGGTAGTAATGTGTCAACCTGATTCATTCCGTTAATTCACTTGGTCTGAATAGGTACATTACTGATGAGTAGACTGAGAATAAGGGAGAAAGAGTGAGAGAGACAGACAGAGTAAGAGAAAGAGAGAAAGAGGGGGAACGAGAGAAGAAAGGCTCTCATGACTCCAATGAACGCTTCTGTGTGATTACTATTATAGTGGAGTTGAAGTGAATTTTAACTGTGCAAAAAAAAGACGCTGGCTTTTAAATCAATTCATAATTTGTCCCTCACTACTAATGCTTACACCGATTTTCCATTTGTAAGACAGGACCATTCTTTTTTTCCTTTAGAATTCGCGTTTTAAAGTGCTTTAAATGCCTTACTTAAACTCCTTTGCTACTCTTAGAAAGGCTCACATTGACATTCAGACTCCACTTATCTCCGAACATGACTTGTCTATGATGGAGACGAGAAAAAAGGCAGACAGAAACCAGCTAATGTAAACCTAAGAAAATCCTAGCGTTAACAAATCTGTCAGAGTATCACAAGAACGAATACAGTGATACAAAAAGTTTAGGTGGAATAACGTACAGCTAAAAATCCTTGAATCTGTGACAATACAAAACATTGCTGAAATGGCAGAACTGAACAAATTCTGAAGACTTCAAATGCTGTCAACAAATAATGTGAGGACAATGAGATTTGTGAAAAGGGATCCTTTTTACAGGAAAAAACGTGATTAAAAAGGTAAAAATGTGACATCAGAAGTGCGTCGATTTATGACGCATGAACAAGTTTGCAAAAATGCGGTTTTTTTTAGAATCTAAAAAAAATCCTACATATATATACTAATACATATACCATACTGTGAACTCTGTAATGGCTCTCCCTAATGGCTCTCTCCAACGGGAAATGAGAGTAAAGTTGATGAAGACATATTGAAGGTGAAATGAGTGAACACAATTCATGCGGAGAAAGTGCGAAAAGTAAACAAGGAGAGAGTTGCCGTAATCGAAGGGAAATCTACATAAGCACGCATCAAGCCTTATGACTGTAGTATGTAAATATACTATTTCAAAGATAGAGATATCTCTTGGGTTCACGCAGAGTTTGGCCCTAAGTACAGGGTGGCACGACCCCTCCAGGATGGCTAAAAAAATTCACCACTCTTTCTTCTTCTCTTGTCCTCTTCCTCATTTTCTCTACTCTAATGACTACAGCCACGTTAGCCTTCCTCTCATCAACTCCCACACTACTTCGGTAGGAGTCCAAAGCTGAAGGGGACCTCTTTCAAACGTTCACCTTTCCCTCTCTCCGTTTTTCTCTCACTCCCTTTTTTCTTTCTCTCCCCCTTCCTTTCTCCCTTTTTCTTATCCTTCTTGCTCTCTCCCATTTTCTCGCCCTTCTTCCTCTCTCTGAAAACCTCCATTCTTCTCACACTCTCTCCCTTCTACCTCTCTCTCTCTCTCTCTTTCTCTCTGAAGCCCTGTCTTTCGTCCCAAAATACTCGAACCCCATGCATGAGAGAGGAACAAAGTGTTACACATTTGACAGTTTCAGAGTACTGCTCAAAGACATATGCATTCATTTCCATAGCATGTGCACTTCAGCGTTTTGTACAAAAGAGGGGGGGAAACAACGAGCACCACCATCACTTCCACCACCACATCAGACCACTTTCGCCCTCCCATGTTCTCTCTACGGTCTTCTGCACCTCAAAAGAAAGTATATCTCCTCTCTCTTTTCTCTCTCTCCTTTCTCTTTCACTCTCTTTCTCTGTCTTTTTGCACTGTCTTTCTGTATCTCTCTCCTCTCTTTCTGCATCTCTCTCCTCTCTTTCTGTATCTCTCTCTCCTCTTTCTGTATCTCTCTCTCCTCTATTTCTGTATCTCTCTCCTCTCTTTCTGTATCTCTCTCCTCTCTTTTTTTCTCTCTTTTTTTCTCTCGCGCTATCTCTATCCCTCTCTGCTCTCTCTTTTTTTCTCTCGCTCTACCTCTATCTCTCTCTGCTCTCTCTTTTTGTCCCTTTCTCTCTCTGCTTTCTCTTTTGTCCCTTTCTCTCTCTGCTTTCTCTTTTTGTCCCTTTCTCTCTCTGCTCTCTTTTTGTCGCTCTCTCTCTCTGATCTCTCTTTTCTCTCTCTCGGATCTCCCTTTTCTCTGTCTCGGATCTCTATTTTCTCTCTCTCTGGGATCTCTCTTTTCTTGCTCTCTCGGATCTCCCTTTTCTCTCTCTCGAATCTCTCTTCTCCCTCTCTCTCTGCTCTCTTTGTGTCCCTTTCTCTCTCTTTCTCCTCCTTCAGTATGTACAACCCCGAATAATGAATGACTGGAAAAGAGTGTTGTCTGAGACTCCTCTCACACTTGCATTACTTTCTTCTACTTCTTTGTTTGAAAGAAAGAAAGATCTAGCACCACATCTCAAAATCTATCCCCTCTTTGTCTCCTAAAAAGCTTATGCGGACGACCAAGAAATTGTGTATTCAACAAATTGACAACAGCACACTTTTCTTTATTTTTTTCCTTTTCTCCTTCCTTTTCTTTCCCTAATCAATAAAATACTTTCACTTTAGATCCTCCCAGAAGATTTCGGGAGAAAGGATAATAAAGGGAGAGAGAGGAGAGAGAGAGAGAACTGCCTTTCGATTTTATTACATAGCCCGGGCTTTGCCCCCATGTACGAACATGAATGAATCCCTTTGCACATTTTCAATCACTTTCCGTTTCAACCGTAATTACGCTCATATCCTTTCGATTTCACTTCATCGCTAATGACTTGCAGGAGAGATTTCCTTCTTTCATTCCCATTGAGAGGAGGCTATAGGCTAGAGTTGGGGGGGGACAAAGAGAGGGAATAAAACCTTGGGTTTCGCCTAAATATTCATGCTTACCAACACCTCCCCCAAGGATCTAATTACATCGCTTTGAAAGGTTAATTACAGGGAAATCCTATTCTTTTTTTGTGTCCTCCTTTTTCTTTCTCCATTTTTCCCTCGCCTTCTCTGTCATTATTCCAGCCAACACTCCCATTTTACCTCCTTCTCCTTTCTCTCTCAGCCTTGCCGTCGCTTTTACGTTCCCACTTCCAACCTTTCCAAATCCAATACCACCCTAATTTCACATTTCCTGCAGAGTCTAAACCACACTAACACGAAGTGCCACCACGGACCCGGTCTGTGCATCCAGCATTACAAGTCACAAATAATTTACAATTTAAAATTTCAGCCCAAATTCCCGTGGTGAACTTCCGCTGGCGTCAAATAAGAGGGGGAAGTTCGAAAGCAATAACTTTGTCAGAGTCAAAACCGCTTTTGTTACAAAAAAAAAAGAAATTTGAGACGGTAAATACTATTTCCCACAAGCTTTCTAGGGATATCATGGTCGAGTGGAGAATTTTCATTATTGCCACTATATTTGTAGTGTTTTTAAATGCACTCCGTTTCTCGTGCTTCCAAGTCCCAAATTTCTTCTTGCGGCCTGCTTTTTCTACTTCTAACCGCATCATTTGCGTACGTGAAAGTATTTTCCATACTGGAAGTATAAACCCAAAAAAATTTGAACCATCCTCTCACATCTTTGCCATTGTACACATTTAGGGAAAGTTCATGAATCGATACAAGCCTTATCAAGCCCTGTCTCTCCCGCCATTGAAGCTACAATAAAGGGAGGGGAAGGTTGTGGTAGTTATACTTTCGGGCTTTAGATGAGCCACACATCACCATGCTTCGCTCTACCAGTGTAGAATAATTTTTGGCAGCATTTATTTATGTTACTTTGTTTTCTCCGCTCACACAGAGAAAATGGTCTTGAGGCATTCACCCCCACAAACCGTCCATCCCAGGAAGATTTATGGGAATCCACAACCACATACAGTGCACAACTTCGTTATGTGCAGACGAGTCAAATTCAATCCATACACTTGTAGCAGGAAAGAGAAGAGCGTACCTTTGTGTGGAGGGTAAAAAAAATGGTGAAAATCAATTAGTGTATTCCCCTCACCACATTAAAAGCCTACCAGTTTTAGTCTCTAACAAAAAAAAATGCATTCCATTTTCTATTCTAGTGCCCTTTTACCCACCATCGCTCTTCCCTCTCCACAAACGAAGAGCTCCACAACCCTTTTTTTGAAAGAGTTCACCACATACAAAATTCCATCACCGAGCCAGTGTGGGCTTACAAAAACAGCATCAGACTCTTGTACGTATATGTACACGCATGTAATTACATATTTAAATTCCAATCTTTTAATTACTACTAACACAACCGTACTTCCAATACACATGCTTCAACTCCCCCAAAAGATTTGAGTCAAATCAAGGTTCCATGGAAACACACACACACACACACACACACACATAATCAATTGCATTCGGAATTATCCCATACCAACAGAAAAAACTCCTGCTTTCACCCTTCCTCTCGTTCCCAGGTCATAATAAAAACCGCAAAACCTAAATACATGGGAGTTGTTAGCGTGCATGCGTTTGGGAAAGTAACGTGTGTGTTGTGTGTATACACATGTGTGTGTGTGGGAAAGAGAAGGAGTGCTCGAGAGAAAGGGAGAGAGAGAGGGAAAGAGTAAGTGTGTGAGAGGGGGAGAAAGTGAGAGATTACTTGCTTATTCATGAGGATCGGGCAATTTGTTGCGAAGAGATAAAATATATTGGCCGTATGACACACCAGGAGGTCCTTCTACTCAGCCACCCTGGAATCTAGATCCTATTTTGCCACGTGTCAAGTATCGATGAAGACGATGCTCCCGTGAGAGAACCCAGGGGAGAGGTGGAAATGCGAGAGAGAGAAAGGAGTGAGTGAGTGTGAAAGAGAGAAAGGAGTGAGTGAGTGTGAAAGAGAGAAAGGAGTGAGTGAGTGTGAAAGAGAGAAAGGAGTGAGTGAGTG
>JAQGBT010001953.1:0-27304 GCA_034698585.1 Disparrhopalites patrizii | reverse complement strand
CAGAAAGAGAGAGACAGAGAGAAGGACGTAGACACCGATTGACACACACAGACAAGCAGAGATACAATTATAACCTACACTATTCATGATCTCTCCTCAATAATGACACATCAACGGGTGATTCAAGTAGATTGAAACCGTAACAAAGCCATAATAAACACAAAAAATGAGGAACCTGATTGTTTAGATCACTAAATCAAAGACGATGTCTTAATATTTGTCGTTTCTTCTATTAAATTTCAATCATTCAACTTTCTCCCCACAAAACAAACGGTTCCCCGTTGACCCTATCACGTCCAAAAAATCTCAATCACTAGTAATAAACAACGTCGAAATGATATAAAGGGTCAACGAAAAAAAAAAATAGTTTCACACAAAAAAATTAATCCACGCACATACACACCCAGGCAAAACTGTACACTAAAGAAATACAAATACCACAATATTGTAGGTAGAAATAGAACCAAGAGAAAAATTCATTTTTAAAGAGAAAGACAAACGACGCAAGAAGGTTGCACGACACATCTTTATTTTTCTCTTCAAAAAAACAAAGTGCAGAGGCAAAGAATACAACAGACTCCACCAAAGTGCACATTCATAGCATCTTTTCATCTCGTGTGGCATAAAGTTAACAAGGTACAACCAATGGAATACTGAGAGTACATGTGCCGAATGAAGGGAAAAAATAATTTCATTTTCCAAAAGCAACAGCACACCTTGTACTTGTTCATCTTTTCCTAGTGACAACAACCAAATGGAGAAGCTAGGGAAGTGCCTCTCCCAAAAAAATGTGCGTATCTGTAATACGGAAATACACACATACTTTGTAACAGATGATTCTGCATAGGACACAGAATATCCAAATAATAAATCTATCAATTGACACTGTACAAAAATGTTGTTCAAAACATTAATTCCTTTTGATCATAAAATCCAGGATATGCTATATAGATACGGTAAAAGTTCAAGCCAAAAAAGTAAACGCCTCCCAGCATCATCTATTCCTCAAAGCAGGTGTCAGGTATCTGATAGGAAAGGCAAGAGTTTTAAAGGTATACAGAGAGACCAAAATGGGCGCAAAAAAATGGCAAAAAAACTGTTTTTTGGCATGTAAACAAACAGCAAACCATGAAAAGGGAGGAGAAAAAGACCGAGGAGCCAAAGTGTATCTGTACACAGAATATCTTGACAAAGGAGGAGCAGGGCAACACGTTGTTTTCGGATAATAAAACACAAAAGTCATAGTTGTAATTTCTACTTTAGCTTATTCCATCGAGACAAACATCGTCGTTTCGTACAATGTACCTTGTATATGTAGATGTGTGTAAAGAACTAGTAAATAATGTGCTGTACATCCTTCCTTATCAGACCCCATGTGTTTTTTAAGGACAGAAAAATACACCAGCGCTTATCACAAGTTGTTCCTTTCCTCACACAAAAATAACGCCTTTCGTGACTTTCCATGGGCCAACAAAGAGGACTCGACTGCAAGAAAATCAGGCCAGATCCGTCCAAAAAACTACATTGAGTTTGGGGGGAAATGTATTTCCTTTCGCCTTTTTTCTGCCCTTTTTATTTGGTGCCGTTCGAAAAAATATAGAAACACACGCTATAAAATACATGGTGACTTCTCCATTGAAATTACCCGCATATTTACTCATGCGGAAAGGTAAACTTTTGCCATCTTCTTTGCAGACTGTGTTCACGTATATATAAAAATGGTATATGTATATATCAGACTGACTTGGTGCTTAATCCCGGAGTCTTAAACCATTTTATTTTCTCTCTCTCTCGCCGTCTCTCCGCATGACTTTTTCAATATTATGTCTCTCTAAAGATAAAACTTTCTGAAGTCTATAAAAGCTCTCGATCTCTCCACGTTTTCACCCATCACTTTTTTTTACTTCTTTACAGCTGATTGTACTCTGAACTTGCTCTTTCTGTATTATTCCTCCACACAGTCTTGCTCTCAGAATTTACTCTTCATGTTTACACAATCTTGGTCTTTCCTTCTTCATTTCTAGTCTCTTTCTCTTGTATCCTCAGCCTTCGCTTTCTTCGTTTCCAACCGCTTTCTTCCTTTCTTGTTTGGTTCATTTTCTCCTCCGCTCTTCCTACTTTTCACTGATTCTCTACTTTCTTTTGTTATTTTGTGTATTAAATTGCTTTGTAAATGCGAGGACTTTTCGTTGCACAAAATTCCAACTAAAACATATTTTCCACACTTCGATCGTATATTTTCATAGGCCGTCTCTACCGATCATTGTTTTGATGCTCTTTGTTGTGTCTTGTTCTCTATTTTTTTCTTTCATTACGCCTCTTTCCTGTGTTGGTTCATCTTTCTTTTCCCTTCGAACTCCAATCTGCAATTGCCGGACGGGAAATTGACGTTCTCACATGGATTTAATAACGAATTTCTTTACTCTCAATCTCGCCCGAACGTTTTTACGGGAAATAGTCAGATAGAGCTAAGGAGAGAAGATTGAAGCAAATGAATTATTAATCATTTTTAAAGGAAGCAATTTTTGAAATTACGATGTATCAACTTTAGAGAATCGTAGTTATGATGAACTACAAATGGCGTCATTCATTCCTTTTTCCTCAATGTCAGACTACCGCCAATTCCTCCGGAAATACAGCCAAATTTTCACAGTACAGCTAATTCTCCCAAAATACAAATATAGCCTTTCACCAACAAAAGAACAGTTCAAAAAAAGAAAAAAAAGTGCTTGAATATTTTTCCCTGTCCATTTCTCAATGTCAACACATTTTTTGCCAGAACTTCCAAAATTTTTCCTACCAAAAAAAAGAATCAGCACGTGTGAATGAACATGCAGGGGCCAAAGTAACATCCTTTTCACATCTTCCAATCTGGTTCCGGATGACGTCAAGTCAAAGTCCCGGGATTTTTTTTACTTCTCACTTTTTTTTATTTCTCATTCATACACTGTGCAATTCCAGCATCCCGACATTACTACTGTATGTGCTCTTACTAGAAAAGTACAGCCACATATTTGTAGTTTTACCCACCAGCAATTACAGAGGAATTTAAGATTCTCCAATTTCTCCAAGGCATCTCTTTGCCAGAATCTTCCATCACACTTTTTCTCCAAAAAAAACGTAATGAAATTATAATAAACAAGGGAATTCTGGACATTAAAATAACTTCCCCTACAAAGATTCTTTGGCTGGGAAAATTTTCCTAATAAAGTGTGGCCTTTTTCAAACAAAAATCCTTTACTACATCAGAGATATCTATAAATATAGGAATAAAGGAGCCCGAGTTAATCCCTGGCACAGGCCATCCACAAAGCAGTAAGTGCGCGAAAATTATTGCCAAAAGAAATGCTATTAAAGCCTTTGAATGTGATCGTTCCTTTTTGTCTCCACACACATTCACATGACACTCCAGACACGTCTTTTTGTGTGGGGGAAGGTGGTAGTATTTTATACCTTAATGTTCTTTTCTCACCATTCCAAATGCAATGTGAAACCAAGTCGAGGAGGAGCAAGAAAAGGAAAGAGCGAAGAAAAAGTTATTCTAATTCCATAACAAAACTGAAAGGATAAATTAGTCAGTAACATCCCTTCTTCGAGCAGGACATTTCGTACTACGTCCCAAATAAGCCTTGGCTCTTCTTAAACTCTTCACATTTGCCCAGTTTTAAATTTCCAATGACCAAATATCTTCCAGTGGAAATTCTACTTTCACCATCGAGGCCAACAAAAGGAACAAACGATTGGAAAGAAGAGAAGAGGAAAGAAGCGGAAAAAAGAGAAACTCAAACTTACCACAATTACAATCAAAAGGAGCAGCAATGGAATGAATTTGAAGGCAAAAATATAGCACATAGAAAGACAAAGAGAAAAACGGCACGAGAGGAACAAGTCAAAATAATTAAGGAAAGGACATTAACCCAAGAAGAGAGAAATAAATGACAGCTAAAAGAAGAAAGAGCTAAGAGAAAGAAAACAAATACGAAGAAAGATTTCACAAGAGAAAGAGAACATAAAAAGGTAATTAACCGAAAGGGAGAAAGAGAACACAGGGACAAAGAGATCAGTGAAGATTGAAAAGATACACAGACAAATCGGAGAAAGTGGAGAAAGGATGCCCGCGAGAGCGGAAGAAATTCAGAGACAAGATGAAAGGGAATGTCTATAGAAGAAAGGGAGAAAACAGGGAAGAAATATGAGACAAAAATCTGGCAAGACCAAGAAATTGAGAGGAGAATCCGAGAAATAGAGCAGAAGAAAAGGAAAGTATAAGACTTTGGAATGTCTTGAATTAGCCCAAGACGTCCCCCAAATGAACTAATGAATTTGTCTCCAAAAGAAAATAAGACTGCCAATGGTAATAATAATAATGTACAGCCACCATAGCGCATAATAGGAATGGACTCCGCTTGTACAGCAAGCCACTGGCACTACAGGGAGATTCTACTCACATAAACTTGCACAACAGCCCTTAAAAACCACATAGAGAGAAAAAGTAGAAGAAGATTTGAATAGATCTCTCCCTCTTTCTTTCTCTCTCTCTCTCTCTCTCTCTCTCTTGAATTGGCCTCAACCCAAATGACTCGACGAGCCCTTGGGAGTGCTTGAAATTGAATAAAAGTTTCACCACAATTCCCATCTTTGACAATAAACTATAAAGCCGCAAATGTCTCCCACACTCGTCCATCCCAAAGTCCTTAGTCCCATAATGTTAGGAAATGTCATCCTTTCCCCCACCATTAAATCCTTAGCCTCTGGATGTTATGTCTATATATCTGTATCTCCAATCATCACTACCGAATATCCTAAAAATTTCACACCCATACATAAAACATATATATGTACCTACATATAAAAATATATAGTTATATTTGTAAAATCCAGGATTTCCCATCCGCGATGGACTCCCTCCCTCACCCCAAAAATCTCTTCACCATTGTTATCTTCTTTCTCAGTATGTATGTAACACCAGAGATACAGGAGGAAACGAAAAAGATCCTGGGGGTAAGTGGGAATTAAATCTATTACATGGGCCATCCTATAAAAATACAGGGGAAACGTAGTAGAGAGAATTTGTGAAATTCCAGCTCCCTTTTCTTGATCAACTTTATTTGAATAGCTTGTCCCTTGACCAGGAGTCTACATACATTTTAAGCGCTTTAACAGGATTTCCTGGGAAGTAGAAACCATTCTATAATACCCTAAAGGTTGGTCATCAACGGAATGGTTATAGATTCACCCCAGTAAAGGTCTTTTTCTTTGAAAGGCAGTGGCTTCCCTTCTTTTGTCTGCTAGTACATCGTCGAAATGTTACAGGTTCGACAGACTGACCGGCTGACCACTTGATCTTTTAATACAGAAATTCGACTAACCATGACTAATATCACGAGGACTTGCATAAGGCACATATTCTTAATTTCTGTCGTTCTCCCTCTTTCTCTCTCACTCTCTCTTCCTTTGTCCTCTCTCATTTTCTATTTTTCTTCCCTCACTTTCTCTTTTGCTTCCCTCCCTTTCTCTTTTTTCTTATTCCTTTTCTATTTCTCCCCTGCATTGACCATCTCTCCACTTTTTTCCTCTTTCTCTCCATTTCTAAATTTCTCTCTTTCGCTTTCTCTCTGTCCCCCTTTCCGACGGTAAAAGGTCAGTTCGCCAAAAATGTAACCCTACTGATGCAAAAATACGACTGCAGTAACAGGAGTCAAAATGCATGAATAAACTACAACCGAATATAACCGAAAAGATTCGCACCCCCTGGAAACTTCCCATTACATTTGTTTTCGTTGATTCTCCCATTCTCGCATTATGCCCCTACCATGTTCTTCCTCCATAGAAACCACAAGGTTTGCTTTGATAACTCCGAGAAAATGCTATTACGGTGTAATAGACCTGAATGGGACGGTAGCCGCACAGAAAGCTCCACCGCATGTTTATAAAAGCATCTGAAATTGTTGGCAGTGAATGTAGCGGATGAAGAAGATACATATCGGTGTGTATGTATATATAGGGATAGTATAAGTGTAGTACACCTGCCTGGGATGCAGTTACAATCTTACAATACAAAGAGACAAAGTACAGGAGGAGAAAATTCTTGGAGAATGTACCCATATTATACCTCCAACTTCCCCAACAACGGCATAGATCACATCAAATCGACCTGGATAGGCGGAGTAGGAACATCTCATGCACAATAACAAGAATAAGACGAGGGGAAAGACGGGGAGGCGGAGGAGGAAGAGAACAACAAAAGGAAAAAGGAATTTGACGCAACATTGACTCCACATTTTCACCCAGGAAATGGTTTGTAAACTCACATGTTACTACAAGACTTATTACCCGCCCTGTTAAAGGGGACACGCTGTGCTTTTTCACATATCATACGGCAACAACAACAATCAAATAGCAGTAACTTTTCCCTGTTACAACAACTACTACTACTACATTGCTACAAGTATTTCATATTTATCTTTTTGGCCACTTCACCCGACAACTGACAACTGTTTGGAACAAGAACAGATGAGATGAGGAAAGTTTTATGTACATTCACAAGACATTACTACTTTCACGGGGTATTTATACTCACGGTCATATTTCACATTAAGAAAAAAAGGGTCGGGGGAATAGGTACACAGTGCACACTTTGATACTAGTAATTATTTACTCTTTTACCTACTCTAATCCCATATGGGCACTGCCAAAAAAAATTCCTCGTTACACCTCACTATATAGACATTTTTCTCCACAGACGCTGGGGAAGAGAATGTGCAAGGTGAAATTAGGGCGGAACTGACGTGTCATTTTTTCACATAAAATGTTCAATGACATGTGCAACGAGATTTTTCCCAATAGGATATCGATTTTTCATGGTGCAAACATGTACCTTCCCCTCAAGAGTAGACTTTTGTGTGAATTAGTTAGAACGTAGAACACTGTTCTGCATCGATACGAGGGATAAAATTGATCTTTGCCTAATCTTTCACATCTCTATCAGAAGCCCAGATAAAATGGATCTTTACCTAATCTCCTGCATCGCTTGTGTGCGAGGTATTGCCAATATAAAATGACTAGGACCAATAGGATATTACTGGGAAGATGAAACATTTATCGTCAACAGAGATATTTCACGATATCCGTTGGATTGGATACTAATTGCTAATTAAATCACATTTTATTTCTCATGATGGAATTTAAAAATAAAAATCTGTGTCCACACAAAAAATTTGAAAAACAATTTCAAAAGGTACTGCTTTTCATATGGATTATGTAAGCACTAGTAACCACTATTCCACAAGGGGGGCATGATGGAATTTAGCATGTAAATCAGAAAGTAGTAGTTCAAAAATAATATTAATGTCGGCTCCACCTGTCCGTCGGAGTGTCAGAGATGGTTTGTGTAGAATCGTCACTCCCCACCGAATTTAATGACTGGCATTGGTTATTTCGACTCTTCTTCGTTGCCTCCCACTCCTCCCTCACAGCATCTTGGATCCGTTTCTGAAACTCACGAACTCGTTGCCGCTCTTGTTCCAACATTTGGACGCCTACAAAGAGGAAACAAAGACAATGGTAAATTTTTATTCCAACGTTTTAATATTATGTAGAAGCTTTAATATGTAATAAATATGTTCAGATAACGGAGGAAGGTGTTTCTACAGGTTTCCCGTATAACTAAAATAAAAAAAGTTGGCAAGAAATCTCAAAACTATATACATTAATAGCGCAATATCAACATCAAAGAATTTTCTCAGCTTCAGTTAGCTGACGAATTGGAAGTCATCCATCAATACGTTTTATATTTTGGCATCATTTAATGTTGAAAACATATTTGTATAAGCGTATGTATTTATGACTTGTCTTCCAGGTGCATGTTTCTATCTTAGTGACATTGCTGGAGAGAAAATACGTAAGTCAGAGCCGTGAAAGGGAAGCTTATAAATTTAAAACATCATTTTAGACATCAGTATTATTATTATTTGCTTTTCCCTGCCATTCCGTTACACCTGTTGTGTCAGAAATGCACCGGTGACTCCGTGGGAGTTATTGACGTGGAGAAAATTTTCCATGAACATGAACTTTCTAGAATTCCCTTCATGTTCAATGCTCACTTTTATTGCTTGATGTCACTCTGTCTACTTCTATCACTTGCTCACCGGGATATTGTTTCTCAAAGGATTTACGACGGTTTCACCCCATAAAAAACTAACCTTCTCAATAGAAAGTCAGTGAAGCCTGTATAGTCATACAAGGAGACATACACATCTCCTTCTAACTCCAAAAATACCACCACTCAGGTACTTCAATATCAGCTCAACTATGGATGCAATTCAAAAGCTTTCAATTCAAGCTTGCAATTCAAAAGAAACCTTATCTAATTTTGCTATGAAACTCCCGAAAAATGTAACAACTGAAATTAGTTATTTGTGGTTCTTTCCTTGAACTTGGTGATTTCTTCACTGCATTTTTTTATGTTACCAAGGTCATGGCAGACGCCTTTCAGCATCTACTTGGCTTTTCGTCAGCATCCGAATTAACATGGATTTAACGGTAGATAAAAGAGAGTTTTGGGAATAAATATAATAGGGATAAGACCTAGTTGAAAAATTTTCCTACATACATCTAAATATACAAATAATTCCTAGGAGAATAGTACATGTTTCTATCACATGATACTGTATGTATGCGTAATCAGATTAGATTAATCACATGCATAGTGCTAGAAACACCTAAATCTTTTAAGGCGTCAACGCATCCAAAAATACTAGAAAATATTTACCGAAGCAGAAAAAGCAAGCTTGAGAATGTTGTGAATCACACTTGCACATCAGACATAAGTATTACATAAGGTATAACATACGGAGCAACACCGGAGTCCAAATCTGTTATGTCTAAAGGCTTTCCACGATGCAAGAAAGAAGGTGGGAAGTGGGAACACGAACATTTTAGGTGTCAATTGGTAAGGTAGAAAAGGAATGAATAGGAATAGAACACCAAGAAATTGATAGGAAGCACGAATGCGGAGAGAATAAATGGGAGAAAGTAGCATAGAAAGTAACTGAAGTGTACCAAAGACAAGTGGAGAAGGACAAAACAAGAAAAACGGCACCTACTTGAAAGTGAAACATGTAGTAAATGAATGACCAAGAAAGTTTAAACAAGAAAACAAAAACAATGTATAATGAACGACAAATGACACATCGAGCCGGGAAGCACAAAGAGACGGAAATACAGCACGAAATCAGTGAAAAATAGAGTGGATAAGGGAGAGCGGATCCTGAAAAATAAATGCAAATATGTTAAACAAAAGTAGCATTCGTATGGCAAGAGTTCAAGTTACGCCAAGCCGGAAATTTTGTCTTTTCTCGACGTGAGCAACCGAAAACTGGCAGTTTGCAAAATATACACGTAAATTTGGTTTAATCTGAAGAGAAAAGGAAAGATTTGTTACGATGAAAAGATACGGGCACCATCTCAATAGGAGAACACAACCCTTGAATTTTATTTTAGAGAGTGAAGCATAAAAAACCTATTAACTAGGAAGGCAGTCTATACATAGTTACATGATTTTGCAAAATTACAATGAAGACTAGACACTATACGTACATATATGTATATACAGTGAAGGAACATCTGACAATTAAACAACCGGAAAAGAAATAAAGATAAGAAAGGAGAGCTCGTATAAGTATAGGTACACGCACACAGAAAAAAAGGAGATAATGGGAAAATAGCAGGCAGTGACCTTGTTCGTTAAGTAGAAATTCTCGGTTCCGTTCAATTTCCCTTAGAGTTTCACAAGTTTTGGCCCCCATTGTTCCCATTCGGGGGTCGATAGGAGATCTTGATTTGATCCTTTCAATCCGGATAGCATCATCTGTGCTGGAGTTGAACAAAGATAAACTCCGAAGTTTTTCTTCTAGCTCCGTGTTCTTAACCTGCATAAAAAGAAACAAGAAGTTACATACATAGGATGGATGAGAATGAAAAATTACTTCAAGAAATGTGCATACTTGCGTGTGGAAAAGACAGGGAGAAGGTAGGGAATGAAGGAAAGTGGGAGGGAAGAAATGCTTATACACCGATTTATCTCAGAAACAAATTACTTTATAATGAGACATTTTCCCCATTGACGTTCGTTGAAAACATTTCACTGACAAAAACGAGGCCCCAAACATTGCAGACAAGCTTTCAATGGATAAAAAAATTCCAATCGGAAAAGAAAATGGCAAACTCTATCATTTGCTTTTCTTATTTTACAATGGAAGAATGTTGAAAAGAGATCTTTTTAATTAAAAAAAATTAGCCTAGCAAAATGTACACGAATGACGTCAATCTAAGAAGACACCAAAATTCACTGCATCTGCTTGCATTTTTGAAAACAGCGATGTTGTGAAATCTGTTCGACAAGAACAAATGCATTTTGTAGAATGTTCCAAAAATAATTGTGTCAATTACTACCACCATAGGATTACTTTTTTTTAACTGGTAGAACTAGATATACCCTCCAAGCAAACCGTCGACAAACGCAAACATACAACTTACAAGTACATTTTAACTGATACATCAAAATTTTGAGAAACCAATACCGAAGAAAAATTTCAAAATGTTTCCGTGAGAATATTTTCGCGCGGATTAACCCTAAGTATTTACAAATACAGTAAAAGTATCGAAACTATCATAACATGGCGTGTACATGCAGACAATTTAAAATTACACTTACACATTGTGGTGGCAAGCAAAGTCATTCACACAATATTCCCCGGGAAAATTACGGAAATACATAGCAGCTTAAAAATAAAATCAAACGAGCATGGATTTTATTTGGGAGACAAAATTACTGAGTTGACACTCCAGAAAGGAGTCAGCTTGTGTTTCACGAACCATTGCAATAAACGTTTCATCACCGTCAATGTGTGAACATTTCAAGGGTCTTAAGATATAAAAAGCAGTTATACATACTTGAAGGTGAAATGAAAATGTGCGGGGAATAAAAGACAAGATGAACGACGATAAGCGCAACGCCACACACATTTTCATATTGCTACAAGAGGTATGCAACATCATTTAAATATTTTATTACTAGTAAAGTTTGTAACTATGCGTCGTTCTAAAATAGTTCTATGGTGGCAAAAGTCATTGTTCTTATGTGATACAGGAAGATATGACAGCGACATTAAAGACGAAGGTTTGACAAGAAGGGAAAACTTTTTTATACTTTTTATATGTGGATTGCGGTTACATGGTAGTCTTCCTCGGATATTATATATACAAAAGTATTTGCATAATTAAATAACAAATATTTAACTTCCAGCTTCACTTACATCTTCACTATCTGACAGTCCATCGGCGGCTTCAGGAACTTGTAATAAACTGTCATCTGCTTTCATCGACTCCCGAACCTGTCAAAATGTACATTAAAAAATTCGTTGTACACGTGTATATTTAATTAATATCCACCACAGAGTAAACCGTATTTTAAAATAACTTCAAGCACCAGAAACCTAATTGCAATATTACAACTTCTGCTTCGTTGAAACAAATTATTCAATTTCAAATACCATTCGTTCCACGAGCAAATGTTTTAAAGAGGGGCAAGCTTAGAATGCTACCCCGTTTCAGTAAGTAGAACATGGAGTATCATCTGGCGGCAGAGATGACTACAAACTGTGTCGGTGTGAAAGAAAGATCTCGGGAATTTTGAATAATTCGTATTAATAACCAGCAAGTTTGTAGCCTCTAGTAAGTTCATGGGGGTAACACGAGTATCATTGTTCCAATATTTCATTGTTTAATGTACTAAATAATCCCTCAATTTTATCGCTATTCAGTATCCATGTTATGTAACTCGTTATACATGTGAATTAATATCCAGGGAAGCAATTACTTGTTGAAGATCCTTGATCAAATCTTGACGTTTCTGTTCCAAATTTTTTATTTCCACAGCTACCGGTCCGAAAGAAGAACGATTTTGAGTCTGAATTTGCACCAGTTCGTTTTGAGCCGTACGAACCTTTTTCTCCAATTCGGTCAAAGCTTTTGACAATTCATCCCTTTGAGCCTCGTTGTGAATTTCCTCTTCCATATGCTGGAATTCTGCATCCTCAAACGCCTGAACAATATAATATAATACAACCAAATTATTTTTAAAAATTATAAAAGAAATATATATTAGCGAAATTAAAAATACAGGTTTTTGTCATTTTTTATTTACCTTCCTACTACTTTCGATAAGCTCATGCTGTTGCTTGAGTTTTTCTAGGAGAGCCGTTTCTTCATCAGCGTCTCCCACGAAAGTAGACTGGATCTTCTCCAAACGCTCTAATTCCTTCTCACGAGAAGTTAATTGAGCTTTCAGATTAGAAATCTTCTCCAAACTAATATTCTTCCACTGACGATAATTGTCATTCAATTTTTCTAATTTGGACTTTAACTCTGCCGCTTCTTTGGTATTGGATGTAAGCTGAGATTCCAAGGATTTTTCTTCGCCCTGAAGTAAAGCCGTTTCAATCTCCATCTGAACATTTAAAAGAAAAAAAAGTACAACATTAAATCACGCTCAGTATATTAGGATTAGTTTTCAAATTCAAGAGGAGTAATTTGAACTCCTTTTGGAAAAAGCAACAATTTTAAGAAAAGATGGTACAACATCAAAATATCAAGGGCCTCTTCCACCAAGTCGTAAATTAACTCAGATCCTGAAAAATCTTCGTGATTTAAAAAAAAATGTTAGCACCGTCTGTACCACAGGTTTGAAAGTATTCGAAATATTTCTTATTACCCTACTTCCCGTCAATTTTGTTTATACTAATAAATTATTACCTATAGTCAAACTTTTGTTAAATTTCAAAGTCAGTGTAGCTAAACATAAGATGCCTCTGTCAGCTTGCACGATAAATCACAAAGCCTAGTTTTGTCCATTCAGAATAACCATCTAATAATAAAAATATTCTCCATTGTTTAGGATTTGAAAATAGAATCAGAAAATTATATGCACGAGTGATTTCTTCACACATCGTAAAATCGTCGACGTACTGAGGAAAGAATTCTGGTAAAAAAAAAATTGGTACTTTCACACCAATCCACTTTACAAGTCTGTAATAACATTAACTTCCTTTCACTGTAGTTTCCAAGTGAAGAATAATAAACAAACTATTCCCAGAATAGTAGTGAGTAGCGATCACAAAGCGTGGGCAGTTTGGTGAAAAAATTGTGAAAGAATATCTTTGTTCCCTTCTTTCTGGAGTCATGTAAATGCCTCTTCTACCGGTAGGTGGCACGTGAAAGGGGAAAGTCATCTTGATGGAACATTGAATCAATTTTGTGAACATCATTACCAAAAATATATTATTCCCATCCCGGAATGACGGGATCTCGATTTCAAATCAACTCCACCGGAAATGGAAAAAACTCAGAAAACCGTCTTTTTTGTAAACAAATGGGAATTGCAATTAAGGTCGTATTCATACATACTCCGATACATTTTCGACCGAAAAAGTTCACAAAAAAATGAAGGGAAAGCACATGAAGCCATATGAATCGATGAGAATAAAAACGTTACCTCTCGGAGTGCTTCCATTTCCTGTTGTTCCACTTCACTGATATCCTTTTTAAGTAAAGAGACCCGACTTTCACTCAGAACCATGGTGAAAGGGAGACTACTCGTAGTTTCCTAGTTCGAAATAATCAAAGTATTATCAGTCATCTGTTACGTTACGCACAACCAATGTACTTGTTCAAAATATATTATGAGCTGATTTGTGATGATGAAGATGCATTCGGGGTTTTTTAAGACACAAACGGGGACGATTGTCAGTATTTGAAATCTTTTCACTTTCTGGAGTTGTTCATAAATATTGAGAATAATTGTTTTTCCTATCAGAAAGTCATTGGGACAAAAACAGAAATATATTTTTATCTACACATTTAATTTATATAACGAACTTTAAACATTATTACCTTTGATATATTTGAACTTGAATCACTGCCAGTTCCACTGGAAGGAGAACCTTTCCCGTTGGGAATGATCTGAACGAACTTGTCACTGCCCTGGTCATCCATGTGGCTGTTGATCTTATTGTTATTGACTGGATTATTATTATTGCAATTGTTGTTGTTCACGTGGTTATCACCAGCCTTATTATTCTCCTGTTTCTCCACACAATGCTCCACATGAACCTCCACCTGAATCTTCTTCACTGCCACCGGATTGCTACTACTACTAATAACGTCTGGTATTACTCGGCTGCCACTCTTAAGATTACTGGTTCGTTCTGGAGAGGTCGGGGATTTGAGATCATTTCTAAAACTACTTCTATCTTCATCATCAAATTCCTGAACGGAATTGGAAAAAGATACTGATTTCGGCGTTGGTGGCTCACTTCCTTTGGAATTATTATTACTCTGTGTTAATTTACATCTTTCTTTGCCGGAGGAAAAGGATGCGGATAAAGATGGTGATGGGGTGCTTGTCGTCGTCGTCGTGAGGCTAGTATTTACGGTCCCATTCACAACATTGTCGCCGATGGAGCCGCCAGTAGTTTTGGTGGGGGAATCCACGACGGTGGTAAGGATTGGGCGCCGGAAGTAATTAATATTCCCATTACTATTATTAGCCTCATTCCCAAGTTTAATACTCCCAGGAGGAGTCGTACTCAAAGTAGTTCGAATCCGGATGGTTCGAGGACTTTGAGCATCTTGAGAAGTGGAACGATGAGCATTGTTTGTTGCCGTTTCTGAAGTATTTACTCCATTGATTACATTCCCATTATTGTTGGTTGCAGATTGAGGAGGATTTTCCACATTTTCGTAGGGACTCTTGACAACTTTCCTTCCCATCCGGATCAAACTCTTGTCAGGCTCGTCCACACCAAGGCTACCCACACCGCTGTTACTCGTGGTGGAAGGACGTTGTTGCAGATGAAATTGAGGGAATTTATTATTCGTGGAGCTCGTAGGAGTTGAATTACTTGGGAGAAACACATCATTTGAGATGCCGTCGGTGGGTGAGAATGTAAATATTGAAGCAATCTCATCATCAGCTGCAGCCGTCGTGTTTGAGATTGTTCGGCCACAACAAGAATTCGAGGAGGTAGAACAGGAGGAGGATGATTTGGAAGTCTCAGTCGTCGAAGTACTCGTCGAAGTGGTAGGAGTCGTGGATTTTTTTTCTCGGGGTAGAGATCCATTTGTTTTGATCCTGTAGCAAAATAACCAAACAGATATGCATATAAACATAAGAACATACCATAAGTAAATAAAATATAAAATGTATACCTATTTACCTATACACCTACTCAACTAAAATTACTTGGCTTTTTTTTCAGAGTTTGTAGTTTGTGTGTTGCAGTATATTATGCACTGCGTATCTGGAACAAACTACGGGTTTTGAAGAAGTTGCAATATACCCAAGCAAAAATGTGATATCGGACTCCATCAAATATGCACAACTCTATCATCTTTTTAGATACCAAGGACCATCAACACCACATTCATTTCCATTTTTCTTAATAACATCATCTCCATTTTTCTTCCAACGCTTCCATCACTCAAAAAACTAATCTGGACCCAGCAAAAAAAAATTGAATTTATCTCCTTCTTCGTAACTAAACTACAAACATCATTATCGCTATTCCCTGCACTTGAAGCTTCTCCAGTATTTTTTTTACTTCCTGCTCATCAACATCACAAAAACAAAACTTATTCTGTCTCATTATATTCATTTCTTCTTTAAAAATGGGGTTTTCTTTCCTCGACAAAAAATAGCCTGGATAAATATTTTTGCACTATCCTGATCCCCGAAATCGTGACCATAAATCCAAAATCAAATCATGAGAAAAGTCACTAAGGCTTCTTCCTTTAATAATTTTCGGTGTTTTTTCAGCATCCTGTAATTTTTTTTGAAACAATATATTATATGGGATCGGACCGGTATATGATCTCTATATCATTATAATAAATAATAAGTTATTCCTCATCACTGGCATACTTCACAAAATATAACCCCGCAAGTAAAAATGTTCGTAGCCTTTTGTTTTTTCTTATTACCCGCCCAGTTTTTTGTCCAAGATGCAACAACAATAAGCCTTCATCTCTGTGTTGTCGGCAAACAAAGAAAATAACAGCACAAAATATTATTATGCAAATGAAATTTTCACAAATTTAAACTGCTTTCTGTCACTGAAAATTTATGACTTTTTATCCTTTTCTCTCTTTTACAGCTTCCTCTTCGAAACATTTGAGGGGCAAGCCATATTAAACTACATACAGGCGCACGCTCTGACCTCTAGCATATGAGTATAATGTAAAATGATGAGTTTACAAAGTAAGTAAAGCAAAATTTAAAAAAAGTGAAAAAATGTACTTTTAATTACATAATTAAACGTAACTGTTTTAGAGCCCAATTTTTCATCTGATTCGTACTTTTTGGTTCTGTTTTCTACATTATACCCGATAAATGATCAGAAATTAATTTTAAATTGCTCGGACAGTTAAATCAAGCTCGTTTGAGGTGAGTGCATACATTTTCAACGATTAAGGAAATTCGTTGTATTTATAAAAGGCCTGAGGTGCTTTTGTAGTGTTGAAAGCCAAAACATTACTTCAATGCGTTTTTCAACATCTTGTGTTTAGTTCTTTTTTTTTTTCACTGTGAAAAATGTGAGTATTCACTATAAAATGGTGTAAAAACGGTCTAAACATATGTAAATTCATAATCCCTAGAAGAAACAATAATTTAATTTGACCTTTCACTTGTTTTTTTGTGATTTTTCTAGGCTGTACACTCGAACACATTTGGATGCCAGAGGCTTTTAGTGGGCGATGGAGATTTATGTATGTGTCTATTCTATGGTGTTGTTGAAAGTGAGATTTTCGGAACTGGAATTGATATCCTCCGGCCTTTTCTCCAGAGTGTAAGCAAATAGTGGTCAAAATTTGAAGTGGTAAAACCAATTGAAACAGACATGATTGTGAGTAACAATTCTGTAATAATTATGATGTATGCACTTATACGTTTTGGGCTTGATTCTAATCTAAAACAAGTCATATCCAGTCATACTAAGTGCTGAACGGATTGAAAATATTTACCCAGCCCGTAAGCTTGATATGTTTTTTTTGTTTTAGTTCCAGTACAAATGTTCTGATCAACTCCAGGATGGAGAACTTGTGATTGAAAAAAAATGAGCTTTCGTCGGGTAACACTGGATTTCTGGCTGGATGATGCCTATAATTTCGGGTTTGGTTTCTAATTACATATTTTGAGCACCGTATACATTTGGATGATCAGAATTTTGTTCAAGCCTTCAATTTTATTACTAAAAACTCCAGGAAAAGTAATCAACTTTTTTCAATTACTCCAAGTGCCTGAAGGCGCCTCACGTGCAATCAATTTTTGTTTACAATCAATAATAATCAACGGCTGGTGTTCTTGGAGTCATCCAAAGAAGAAGGAAAGGAGCATATGCATTATTGAAAGGACAGGAAATTCTCTTCAAAATCAGGTATATGCTTTTCATATTTTTAGGAAATTAATTTTAGTCTTGTCTGGCTGGTCCAACAAGCACGTAATGTTCAGCAAACCTAACATCGACCTAACGAATTTGTTATTCTTGAAGCATGTTGAAGATGTGTTCTCGTGTTAAGTAATTTATACCTAAAAATGTTGGTTCTGTACGACAAACCCCAAAAAATACAATTATGTGCATGTTGGTTAGTATTTCAATTTCTCAAAACTTTCTTTCAGATTCCAAGTTACCCTGTGGTTATGTAACTTAGGCAAGATTGAAGCAAGAAATGGAATCACGGACCACCATTTAAAAATCTACATTCTTTGGACAAGCGTGGACGGTGGACGACACTCTCCCCTGAAGTGTCTAGATTCGATTGACAGTCACAAAAAAAATAACCTCACATAAATTTACAATTATTTATACACATTTACATGTGATGACAGTGTTGTGCATTTATTTTCCCTTTGTCCTGTCTGCATTTTGTGTTCAGATAGGTAAAACTTTCTTTGGCACTATACATATTACCTTGGACTCAAATGCATGGTATTAAATTATGCATTCAGTTACGTCACCCCGGATTAGGCAAGCTCGTTCCAACAGGCGTTGAAAGTGTTTGTTCCCTGGTGGCTCAAGGCATCAGCAATGATAAACTTTTAAATGTTAGTTCCTATCTTCTCCATACACGCACGCATAACAGTATATATTTGTACTAGAGTTTGTTTGGATTAACAGATGCACGAGAGCGAGAAGAGTGCACCGTCAAGGAATTTCGGTACTACAATACAAATGTGTACACACTCAACTCCCACAAAATGAATGTTAGGGACAAGGACGCCGTGGGAAAACACTTGAAAGGAGAAGAACCCCGGATTTTTTCCTGAGTAAACTGACTCCAAAAAAGTACAAAGAATGTGTGTGTAGTGTGTACGTTTACCAATTTTTTTTGTCCTTATCAAAACAAAATCACTATTAATATAAAATGAACTTGACGAAAGAAAAAAGCGTGACAAGAATGAACCAAATTCAATCCGACGTTCGAAGGGAAGGGAGATTCGTATCTTCCTACACAAATACAATGGCTAAGGATTACAAATGAGTTTCGGGAGTGTAGGTAGTAGGTATACTAGCAGTCAAAGAGAATAAGAGGAAGTCCCATTAATCGCCCTTTGCTTTCTCGACAACATACAAATTAGCTATCTACAGAGTACAATTACAACTTCTGATGCATAATTAATTAACGTAAGTACCAAGTAGCTACTTAGTTAGCTACAAAGACCTTGCCTTCTCAGAGCGTGAGCGCACTGAGAATGAACGTGAACTGGTAGCAGGACGATTTGATTTGATCTACAGGAAAGTCACAAAATCAATGTTCCTTAACTAGACAATATTAATTTGGTGTGGCGGCCGTAGATACGAACATGTAATGTAAGCAACCAAGTAATTTGTTGCAGGCTGAATAACTGAATATGTACATATATATACGTAATACGTATACACCTTTTATGCGTGCACTGGTTAACAGGTATTACCATTGTTTTCATTTGGGAGTAGGTTCTACATATTATGTAACTTTGTGTTTCTCTTTGCTGCGCAATTGCGGTGATTGTGCTGCACTCTAGTAATCCTAGTAATTTATGATTTTATGTTTTCACATTATGTCTGACTTTTGACTACGTTCTATTTTTTTACAGTACAATTGCTCGATGTACTACGAGGATCTGCGTTTCCAGTGCCATGCAAACTTGACAACTTAAGAATTACTGGCAGTTACAGTGTGATTTTTGGATGTGAGCAGTTGCAAGAATGCATTTTACCATTTTAATATAATGGAGAATATTTGCCATTAATTAGTGATTGCAGAGAAAATTCTATACATAAATAAATACTAAATATGTACTGTACATTATAATAATGTTTGATCAAACACATTTACCTGCTAAATCCATACAGAGTTGGTGTCCCTGGAGTTTTGGATTCACTCGCTGTTACTACACCTCCATTGGAATCACTAGTTTTGTTATTATCTAGATGACTTCCTGACGGGGAAGGTGACTGTATTTGACTGTTATTATTGTTATGAATATTACTGCTCTTCACTGGGTTGTCATTGGAATAACTGGTTGTTGGTAATAACATGGTGTTGTTATTGATGCTATTGACGTTATTGTTATTATTATTTCGAAGCTGGAGAGTAAATCCCAATTGTTTGGGAGACTGATTAGGTGGAGTCTTCTCTTTGATCTCTCTTGCAATCTGCTCTTCGTATTCCGCACACATGGCCAATATCTCCTCCAGTCTCAATTTCTCCGATCGTTCTGTCATCTCCGCCTGAACTCGTGCCTCTTGAGCCTGTATACATTTTCGTGAGGTTTCATCATTAGTTCATTAGGATACACAAGCGTATAGGAGAGAAAAGATGAAGGGAAAAAAAAGTTCACCGAGAATTCATTACATAAAGGAAGAATGAAATGGTGTCAAAAGACAAGCGTACGCATAATTATTATTGCCATGTACTACACTTCATGTTGCTACCACCAGAACTTTGTATTTACTAGGAATGGCAAATGAATTCTCACTCTCTCTCTCTCTCTCTTGGAAAAGAAACGTGCTCATATTTAAAAGGGGGATTTACCCGTATAAGAGACGAAGATTAGGAAATACATGCGGATGAGTCAGACAAGACAGGGCGCTCGTCATCCATAAAAGAATACGACTAAGCCAGTAAAGCCAGTCTTTGCCGGGATAAGGTATAACATTCGAATTTACACACATGTACACTGAATTGTATGTATACATGTAAAACTTTGTTTTACATATTTATGCTTTATATTTTCTACTAGGGAGAGAATTCATTCATCACCAGTTATTCATGATCATGTTTTGAATTTAAATACCTCCCAGAAAGTGCGAATAATATAGGGATAGGTGGATCGATTGGATGGGGAGATGATGAAAACGTGTTAATAGAATTTTGATTGAGTTATAAAGTGCAAAAGGTCCTCTTTGGCTCACTTCTGCAAAAGGACTGGCTACAAAGATGAGAAACTTCCTTTCACCGTAGAGTTTCGGATGCAAAGGTTAAAATTGAAAGGTGATAATAGAAGAGGAAGCTATATAGCTTATACATGCGGAGGAGTCTGAATGGGATTAATCCCAGATTCGTGGAGGAGGATGAATGTTTCACGGGTGACTAATAAGCTCTCTATGCATACGGATACTATAGGCCTTTGGCGAAAATGAATTTATGTGGACATTCGTTTTTAGACTAAATTTTTCAGAGCCACCAGATTTGGTTTGTTTACCTGCTTTCGCTTCATTTCCAAGAGTTTCTCACAGGTAAAGGCCTCTTCGCCATGGAATGAGTAATTGTCCGAGTAATTCCCATTGCTCCCCCCACTACTACGATGACCATTGGGAGTGGTGGTTACGGGTCTTTGGGAGGATGTGAAGGAATCCGGACTTGAAGAAGAATAATTGTGGTGATTCACCAGACTAGAGTTGTCCTCTTGGTCACCGTCGGACATTCCTGAATCATAAGTAAGTCGAATGCTGGTTGTGGGATGGTAATGACGATACGGATGTTGTTGGGTTGCGACCAAAGGGCTGGTAGTAGGACTAGGACCAAAAGAGTACGTGGTATTATGGGATGATGAAAGAGGCTCCCGACGACTTCCCTTCTCACTTCCCGGTGAGTTACGGTTATTATGATTATTATGATGAGGCTGCTGCTGCTGTTGATGATGACTGTACGGGGAATTGTGTGAGTGAGATGGAGTGGAGGAAGAAAAGGGTTGGAAATTTGGCAGTCGTCCCTCATCCTTTTTTCCGGCCAGAAGACCCGGAGAAGAAACGGAGCTCATCCCGTAGTGGTGACTATTAGCACTGGTCCCAGGAGCATTGCCAAGATAATTTTTGCTTGTCCCTCCGTTTGTATGCACAGGTAAATGTGAATTTTGATTTGGATGTTCCCCCTGGTGGTAATGGATGTTGTCGAAGGACTGATACGTGACTTGATTTCGATTTCTAGGCGGACCGTTGGCTGTTGTTTGGCCGTAGAGACTACTTCCACCGCCATTGGCTTCCTTCCCACCCGGAACAATCACATCTCCCAGTTTCCTGGAACATGAGGATGGAAAGGAGGAGGATGGCGGGGAGGATGGTGTAAAGGGAGGAGGAGGGGATCCGAGACTGTGATATGAATTTTTATCATGAGAGTATTCCGGAGGAGGAACATGTGCTGGGGGGCTGTTATGAGCCAAAAACTCAAACTTGGCCAGTTTATTCACAAAATTATCACTTTCAAGACCGTCACGGTAGTTTTTCACATTATTATTATTACCACTACTTGTAGCACTGGTAGTTCCATTGTTCATATTAATATTGTCTTGGATGAAATGTCTCATCTCCCCGGGATAAGGAGCTCCGTTATTATTGTTGTTACTCCCACATGGTGGAGGGGGAGGTGGAGGGGGAGGGAAATAGTGGTAGTCCTCAACAAATCTTTTATTTTTCATGCTAGAATAAGTTGGAGAGGAGATGAGAGTTTTATTATTAGCCGGAATTGTGGGGCTGGTTGGAGACGGTGAAATAGTCCTTCCAGACACTGGAACCGTCTCTTCTACCTCTTCTTCAAGTGTCAGTGACGGATCCATTATCTTCATTGTGTGGAATGAATTCTTGTTTACATCACCCGTCGAGCGGAGAGGATTACCCGCCCCTGTCAATCAAAAGACACAAAAGAAAATTCTTCTGTACTGCACCAAAATAAAAATCTTGCTACATAATCCTCATCCTTCCTACGCTATTCTTCCGTTTTATTTTTCTACTTCTCTCACCCAATTTTAACTTGTCTCTTTATCCTATTTTTCCTTTCCTTTTTTTCCTATTTTACTTTCAAAAGTAAACGTTTCTCTCGCCGGATCTCCTCTTAAATTTTATTCCCCTTTTTCATCCTCCTGTCCCCGATTTCTGTGGTTCCTCAGGCGCCCACCACGAAATAATCTCCATTGTCATTTTCTTTCATTTTGGTACGTTATATCATCCTTTCCTTCATCTCAATCACACTTGTACGGTATTTAATCTCCAAATTTAGAGTATGTAGAAAATCTCATAAAATCATGCCTCTCCCCACTTTTTCATTCTTTTTTTCCCTCAAGGATTCAGATGAGCTTTTGTTGGGCTGCACATATTACAATGCAGGCATCAGAAAAAGAATTCTTGCACCTACGCATTTTTTACCGACTTTCTCCCTATTACTTACGTAACATTTCTCCTTGATTATAGCTACATTGTAGCACTCCGAAAATCACATTTTTTTAATATTCAGTTCAATTGTATTTTTAGTTTTTTAGGTTACTATATAAATGCTGCTACTTAAACATTTTACTGTTTAAATTTAAGGATGTGCACGGATTTATATAGAGATCATCATGTGTAGATATCAATAATTGAAAAGGCCTGGATCTTTGCAGAATCGTCTCTTTCTTCGAAGTTCCTACACATTCCTTATGTTGTATAACCCCGACTTTTAAAATAAATGTTTTATTATTGGTAACACATATCTATTTCTCACTTGTATAGTGCTCTAACTACCCACAGATAACAGTAGAAAAACATTCCTTTTGAGCTTTCATTCACGCACGAGTCCTTTTAATAGTATTATACGCTGTTAGTGTCACTTTGTGGAAATTGCCGGAGAAAATAGACTTCAATTATAATTTCCAAGGATACAAAAAAAGATCTCTTATATAGTATAGACACAGGTATTATTTGTACCTTATTTTTCCACTCCCCACAAGGCCAGAAAAATCACACCAGAATAGGTAACACACGTTTTGGTCACTTCAAGCGGCCTCTCTCACACTGAGAGCCTTTTTTTTGTATATTTCTTTCAAAAATAGGTACAAGAAGGAAAGGTGTGAAAAGGATTTATTATTATTACACATTTGAAAAGGAAATGGATGGACTATTTGTTACCTAAATATTTTTTTTTTGTGCACTCTCATTCGACAAGTTCTGTGAAATATGCTTTAGAGCAAGGAGAACATTTATCAAACTTGTTATCATGTTGACCAACTGATAAAGCAAAGGGGTACGACGAGACTATATACAAAATGCTTAGCTCGTCTCTTTCACATATATATTTTTTTCTCCCCTTAAGGTCTTTTAACTCACCCGTTGTCTACCCGAGTATCTTTTTCCATACAAACAAAGGAGAAAAAAAAAGAGGATGAAACACTGCACCTGTACAATCCACGTTACTGTATACAATAAATTTTATGTCACGATTTCTCTTTCTCTACTCTTTCTCTTATGCATTTTAAATAACTCTCCTTCTCTTCCTCTTTTACCACACTGAAATATATTTTCCCCCCACACCATACACGAGGATATTTCCAACAGTCAAAGGGGTAAAGCGTATAAAATTGTCAAAAAAAAAAATTATACTTGAGCGGCTTAACCACTTCTGTACTACTGGTAAGGTCTTAAATATATTTTGGTTCCCTTGTTTAGATGCAACAAAACAAAAAACAACAACACTCTGGTTACATTTTTATGACCAACTACTTTACTACGCTTACGCTCCGTACGGGTCTTCCTCTGTGAAATGATTATTACAACTGACGCTTTTTCTTATGTGTACCACGCTCGTCCGCAAATGTTGTTCAAAAAAAAAAGGAAGTAAATTTGCGTAACGCAGGGGATGTGTTTCTCCTTTAACCCTTTTGCTGGTGGGGTCAAACCTCTTTAACCATCATGGTGTCACGTATCTTCCACTTTACATGTGTATAGGAAAGTTTTTTTTTTTATTTACTCGGTTTTTATAACCCCCACACATTTTATTGGTAACTATACATTTGTCATATTCGAGAATTCCTCTGTCAAAGACTGTACATAATGCCGTCCAGGATAGAAGTTGAATATTTCTCTAATACGACAATTTCACCTAGTATCCCATGACTTTTAATTTTTTTAATTGCAATTAAAATATTATCTACAACCATTTGTTTCGTCATTTCTAACCTTGCGTTGCACTTGATGTTAACAAAGGAAATTTTGATGGTGTTATATCTGAAGCCATGTGTATATTTTGTGAATATAATGTCTCTCAAAGACTTATCTCTCTCGGATTGCTACTAAGGAAAATTGATCTTGAGAACTGAATTATCCTGAAAATTGCTAATTACATTTGATTCCTTCTTAAACATGAATGCATTTATGATGTTAACAAATTAACAGTAAGATTTTCTGTCAAAAACGATGTCACGTAGAAGACGAAGAACGAGTAGAAAATACAAATATTCCCATTGAGGAGAATAAGTCTAATCTAAATCTAATTCTCTTCTAGCAAGTAATGTCAATTAAAATGAAAGGAGGTTACTACAAGCAAAAGATTGTTACTAAAGTGAAGATATCCAACTTTGTATCTGGAGAGCCTCACGTTTTCCCAACTAAATTTCTGTCTATGTGTCACAGCAGAAGTATGACTTCACATTCTTTCGCCAATTATCCAATAAAAATGAATATATAGTACACTAAGCAAATTGAAGCTTGATCTAACCACGAAGAATCATTTACGACCAAGGTAATATATTTTTTACATATGTATGTATTACTTATGATCTGCAATGACACTATATTTAATATTTACCCATCTACCCGCATGTTCTGGATTAGATAAAGTAACTCATTTTAAATGACGAAACCCTTTTGACAACACCATTGTTATGGCCTCTTCCAGATTTTTTGGCTCACACCGTGCGTATATTACACTACCACGATACATAATACGGAGAAAGACATGGGATGAACTTCTTTGGAGTGTCAAAACTCTTGTTTACAACCAGCTTATCGACACATTTCAAGCGATATAATATTCACTTTTTACGACTTGCTGATATCAAATCAATACTGGGTGTATCATAATGACCGTTTCCGGTTTTGCTCTAGTCCTAATCACGAATAGAAAGTTTGGGAGTCAACAGTCTGATAGATAACGTTCCTTTGAAAGGGTCAACCCGATGTTTGGACTTGATAATAGATCAAATTCGCACTTGAGTACATATTTTATTTCACACAAACTTTCTTTTCTGGGTGAGCTTTTTCTACACACATTAAAAACACTATCCATCCTCGATCAATTATGGCATCTAATAATGGTTGCAACAGGAGTTATTGTTATTACTGTTATTGTTCGATGGCAGTCTATAATGTAACTACTCTGATTTCTCCTATACATCTTAAATGAAGGGCATTTTTTAACAGTATAGATATTATTTAATTCACATTATCGAAAGCTCGAAGGTAGAATGATTATGTATGATTGGCAAATTAAAAGCCCACCTGGATTCACAACGGCATAAGGAGATTCGGTATCAAAGAGAAAATGGTGCCATTGCTTCTGTTTTTGCTGTTGCTGGTAAGTTTGTTGTTGTAATATCTTCTGTTGCTTCAATTGTTGAAGATGTTGGAGTATCCCCGTGTCCTGCCGTCGGTCTTCCGGGGGAAATGAACCACTCGGGGGCTTTTTCGGGGGGTGTGGAGGAGGACGTGCCTCTTGGATGAGGGAATGAGGTCCATCAAAGCGGAAGGAGTGCGTCCCTGCAATGCTGATCACATTTCCTAAAAATAGAAAAAAAAAATTTCGTAAGACCAAATCAATATCCTTTAATCACCAATATTTTTTAACACTTGCTCTTGCTGAAACATGAAGGAGATAAAATTTGACACAATTTATTACATGTTTTTCGATTTTCTCCCGCTTCTGTATATTTTCCTCACATTTTTCTACTTGTTTTTTCTATTGGACTTTTTTTCTAGCAATTTTTTTTGCGGATGTCTTGTGAATTTTTCTCCCCCAAAATGCGTCGTACACTAGTAAAACTGTCCCACAACCGTAATTTATATTTATGGTGCGTATACACTTGTATACAAAACCCTTTTTTTCTTCCCTCCCCCACGAAAACATTCACAGCCCGTTACACTTTCTCCTTTAAGAGTATTTGGGGACGTTTATTATTTGTGAAAACACACGTTGTAGCCATGTTTTCCCTAATAATAATCCTACCTTTTACACTCACTTTTTTCTTTCTCCGGCCGATGTTGCCAATAAATCTTTATCAGTCACAATTCAGCACCGTGAGTATATCAATGATGCACTTGCTAGAGGTTTAAAATTTATATCATTTTTCTATATATTATTCTGGTTATAAATTCGTATTTATGTGTGTAGATGCTGTCGTTTCCTCACCCTCATCTCCCAAACTATGAGATGAAGGAAAGTGAAGATCAACAGGATGAAGAAAACGCACTGAGAGAGAGCGTCGCAAGGAAGCGTCAATAAACCCTTAGCAGTAAAAATGCACACTGTAAATATTAGTCAATCTCAAATATTACGTACAATTCTTTTTTACGCTGTCATCGTTTTCTCATTTTTTCTTTGAACTCCCACCACATTTAAAACTTTTTTTTTTCTCTCCAACTATTTCTTGTAAGCCCTTGAATCTTTTGGAATTATTCAACAGTGTTGGCTCAAGTCGCTAATAACCTCTGTGTATATAGGGGTGACTGGGAAAAAATAAGGGACGCACTATCTCCCTGTAATAATACACCATCAATGTCTAGACGAATGTCACAATAATAAAAAATATACATGGAGGGATTTTTTAAAATCACTCCTTTTCTTTTTCTCTCTACTTTTCTCTTTCTATTTTTTCTTATAACTTTTCTCCCTTTCTCTCCCTTTCTCTCCCTTTCTCTCCCTTTCTCTCCCTTTCTCTCCCTTTCTCTCCCTTTCTCTCCCT
>JAQGBT010001952.1:0-27316 GCA_034698585.1 Disparrhopalites patrizii | reverse complement strand
AGAGAGCGAGGAGAGAAAGAGAGAGAGAAAGAGAGCGAGGAGAGAGAGAGAGAGATGAGAGAGAGAAAGAGAGCGAGGAGAGAGAGAGACGAGAAAAAAATATGGTGCATTATGTACCTTCTCTATTTGGCAGTAAAGTATCAGTAATTACACACGAACATACATGCAACCCTTTGGATGCACAAATAAAAGGAAAACGCGTGTGCATATAAATCTGATTTTTTAAATATTTTTTGTGAAGACGGAAAATGGCAAAAGTGATTTAATTATTCCATTTTTTTCTTCCATATGCAAGTAAAATGTGTATTTATGTCTATATTGTATAGCCGTAATGCATTGTAATCTATACTATGTACAATGTACCTATACATATACATATGTTTGTGAATAAACGTAAGATAAGCCATTATTATTACCATCAGAGTCAACGTGGCCGGAAGACGTTGTGTAGCGTGTGTTCATCTGTATCGTGTGGTTTGTCATCTTGTTTTTGAAAATTGTTTTTTTTCTACCGTTTTTTCCGGAGCTATACAGAATTCGTATGAATGCATTGTAGGGCTGAGTCGTAAGTACATTCTTGTACTTCTTTTTAAACATGAAACTAAATGACGATGTCACGCATATTGGTTTTTTTTTTTGGCAAAACAAGAGCACCAAGCAATTGAAGAGATGGGTTATTTGTATACATTTTTTAAATAATTGTAATAATGAGCTTTGAGTGATAAAATTAATAAAAAGTCAGGGTTTATTTTGGAGCCTCTCAGGGAAAGAGAAGAGAGAGAGGAGAATACAAAAATCTGGAAAAACAAAATTTTAAAACCGGATTATGATGTAAAATCAACCGGCACAAAATATAATTTCTACAAAAAAAAAATTAATTATGCATTCACTTCTCCAACCTCAGCTCCCATGTACTAAAGATGGGAAGGGAGATATGGGAATAATAATTAAGACGGAAGAATTATTGAATTGTCCATATATTGTAATTATTTCTTATTTGTTTAATTCTCTTCAAGTAATTAATTGTGTCGCACAAAGAGAGCCGGAAAGCTTAATACTATGTACATACACATGTATTGTACGTACCTGCCGCTATCGGCTTCATTATTCAATATGAACGATGGCTACACTAAAGAAAAGCTTTCTTTGTTAACTCTGAACTTAAAATGTCAATTTGTACAAAAAAAAAGGATTAAAAAAATGCATGTAATAACAATCAAAGGAGCAGAGAGGAATATGAAAAAGTTGAGACAAACGAAACACTATAAAAGTTTTCTTCATTGGAGATAAAATATTTTTTTTTATTGCCATTGTTTTTTTTACCTACAGAATACTCCTCCAAGGTAGGTACAAAGAATGTACTTTAAACGTAGCAAAAAAAAAGAGTCTTTTCACTTATATTTTATATTCATACACACACGAAAGACAATCTAGAATAGAACGGAAAGAGATTTAATAAATGAAATGAGATGTCACGATAAACCAGTGCAATTGTGCACGTAAGTATATACATACAAAAAAATGTTGTAAAAAAAACGAATGTTCGTGCAAAGTCTACAGAAGAAATCGCCACATTTTTAAGGTGAGTTGTAGTGTAAAAGTATAGCATTATATCAGTTATAATAAAAAAAAATCATGTGAGGTCAGCACCCAAATGGGGTGTTTGAAATAAAAATTCCCCCCTCGTCCTCCGACGACTTATTCACATGCACTGTGCTTTTTTTTTTTACTTCACATTTTGGAGGCAATTTAGAAAGAATTGTTAAAAACCTACCTTGCTTCTTCCATAGATTTCCCGATAAAATGTGAGAAAAATTTGGGCTCCACACACCAAAAAAAATAGAAATGTGTAAATGTTTTTTCCGAAATGTCCATATACTATAACTACAGATATAGGTAAGCATTCATTTCTCTATTGTATACATATATCAGCCAGGATTCACAGAATTTTTGAAGTTTCCGACTATGTCCTAGCAAAAATCATTATATGTATTTATGTATAATGGTTTTTAAAAGGCTTTTCCCTTTAACCCTTCCACTAATTTCCCTCCTCTTTAGTTCCCACTTTTTTTGTTCCTTCCCGTATAAATACATACAAAAAGTCAAAATATACTTGGCTGAGCTGAGATCATAATTAAAAAATTGTGGGGCGTAAGGAAATTATAGGGAAAGCCAGAAAAATCCCTCCCACTACATTCCATAGTAACGCTGCTCTTATTTTTTTTTCTTGGCTCAAGCATTTATGAAGGGGAATAGAGCACTAGAAAAAATATGTATACCTAGTTTTATTTTGAAAAAAAGGATTTTTTTTAATTACAATTTTAAGAAAGCATTTGACAGCCTCAAAACCGATCATGGTGACTGCGATTTGTAAATCAAGTTTACTCTCCTATGCGGGTATTTTGCTCCCTTCTTGAGCTCTTGATTATACAGAAAAGGATTGGAAAGTCAGAAGGGAAGAATGGAAAGGCTTAAAGTCAATGGAAATAGTATTAGAATTAAGTATCGTTAAATTGTATATATCCATAGCATGTAAATATGACTAAAGTCGTCTCTTATGGCGAAATCGGAGCACATCTGATAAAAGTTTACAGTCAAGAGTAGACGGACTTACATATGAAAAAAGAGCTGTATGGAAAAAGAACCGAGAAGACACCAAATCTCTATTTTTGTTTTTTTTTACGAGTAAAATAGTTACTTTTTTTTGTGCAAGTGTGGAGTAATAATAATTTCTATACTCGAGAGTTTTTTTTTTTATCTTTTAGGGACAAATTATAACGCTGGTAGTAATAATAATAAATAATAATAATAAAAAAGTTGCAAAGTCATAAAAATAAGAAATGATAAGTGAAGTTACGGTTATTTTCTTTAAGTGCCTATGCATGCATATGTGTGGAATGTAGAGAAATCCCTCTTGAGGGCTTATAGCAAACATCCGGCCTTCAGGTGTTTTAAATGTCTATGTAACAGAGTTCTTGTAATTTCAACCTGAGTCAACAAATAGCTTCCATTGGCAAATCCATGCGTATACAGCTCTTCCGCCGAGGCAGTAATAATTTACTTACCATTTCACCAATTACTTTCCCGTACCAGAGAAATAGTGTAGTATTATGATTGTTAACCAAAGAAATAAGATCTCTGGGTGCAATTTTAAACATGTTTAAAATCTTAATTTAATTAATTTAAAAAGTTTTGAAGCATAAAATATATTTTTGGCACATGCGTTGAGTAGTACTTTGAAGCACGCTAAACCTACAGAATATTCGACCTGTTTGGATAATCGGAGGCCATCACTATTTGCTATTTACTATTTCTGATCAGAGATATAGGGATGAGTCAAATCCAAAACTACTTTTTCCAGCAGTTGTTCACATGTTTCCAGATTTGGCATTACAGTGTCCTTGCTATTTATCGTCTTTCATCTATACTTTAATTGTTTGCCTTCTCTGTTTTCTGTCCCTGCCAACTTTTTTAACCGGGTCTTACCGACTTATTTTTTATGGGAGGACGTGTGTAATTGTTGTGTAAACGTTGTGTAACTGGATTCGGAGACTTTAACCCGTCAATTATGATGATTACAACTGAAACACTAGAAGAAATAAAAGCCAAATGTTCGATGATTACATCGGGGAATGTTTGTAGGACGAAGTACGGGTGGAAATCTGGAGACATGCAGCGCCATCTTTCCCTGCCCATACAATCACTGGCGAAAGAACAAAGAATAAAGTACGTTTAGGGGGACGCCAACACCATGGACACCCCACATGTATACGAAATAGACATTTTGAAGAGAGGTTATGAACATAATTAGCCTTCAAAAATGTTCCATATGATTCATGCACCAGTAACCACGGAAATGAGGATGTGCATTACGTACATGCGGTGTAATTGGAGAGTAAGACCATTGAAATTCGTAAATACTTAGCCCGAAAGATCCTAACATTCGCATGTCAAGGATGAAATACGGATAAGGTGTTTAGTAGTTATCATAAGGTGTAGTTCACTTCATCAATTAGTTATGATGTTATGAATCAGGTAGTTTGTACAGTTACTAGTATGCCCGTAATATTAATAATGGTAATAATAATAACGTGGAAGTAGGAAAAAGTGAACTCAAACATTTATGAGGGTATCATTTTTTTTAATTTTTTTTTCTTCAATAACTTGTTTATCATACAAATTAATTCATTCACCAGTAACTAGACTTGAAAAGGTACAATTTTTTCCTACTCATCTGCAACTTCATCAATATAGGAGAGTCTTGAAAAGTAACAGTACAATTTTCCACGTTGGCTTCTTTTTTGTTTTGTTTTACAAAATATCTTTTTTCAAGCATTTTTTTTCCAGAACTATTTCAGTCCCAACCCCTATTTCAAATCCATAAGAAAAAAGAATTGATACCAAGTACTATCTACATCACAAATTATTTAAATGAAGAGAAATTACCAACACGAGGGTAGTTACTATTTACTAGTTTAAGTAAATGTTAGAGGAATTTCATCAGACCAAATCTCAGACTCGAAGAGCATTTTACAATTTTGAACCTACGTTTATGTTTAACCAATTACTTCAATGTTTTGAAGGATTTAGTAATCCAATTCGAAAAAATTTCATCCTTTATACTTAAAATATTCTAGATGATGAAGCTGCAGTAGAAACATTGTTGCATTTTTTTCTTAAAAAATATTAAACAATTGTCTAGCCATTTCCGGTGCACGTAAAGTGGCGCTAATGATAACAAAGAGATTGTATTAGTACGATTGTATTTTTTTTTTCATATTCTTATCTACAAACATACTGATGTCTTTTTAAAAAACGCAAATATTACATGCATACATACAAAAATTAAATGACAAGAATTTTTCTATACCCACACAAAAACAATTCTTTTTTCTTTTGTAACATAATACACATTAGCATAAAAGGTACATTGAATAATATTAACAGCAAAACATCCTTTGCAAATGAACCCAAAGGAAATCTTTTTGTGAATACCATAATGAAACAACAATATCAAAGACATTTATTCACCCACGCCAAACCAGAGTATACTTTTCCATGAGCTCACACCATCGTAAAAGTGTGGCGCATGTAATTATATACAACAAATGTACATAGCTTGCATAAAATAATCACTTTTCACGTTAATAAACAAAACCCCTGGTTAAATGAATAGATTTTAAATGTCGTATGAACATAATAAAAAATAACCTGTGTTTCTTTTAAAAATAAGTACAAACCTGAATCATTCCAGTGTATGTGTACCGATTTTGGCTACTAACTTCCCTCTCTCTCTCTCTAGAAGGATCTATGTAAAATAATTTATTACTAATTATGCCTAATATGTGCCTTTCCTCATATTCTTTTAATCATTTACGAAGTAATAGGAAGTCATCCGAGGAACAATCCTCTACCATTACCACTACAACCATATCAAAATTGTTATATTCCTCGAGGAGCTTGAGCTTAGCTTACAGCAAATACCTTGAAAAGTAGTAACTTACATTATTATATAGCGATTGAGTCCGAAGATTGTAGAAAAGGGGTCAGCCACAATCAAATTTACAATAATTCTTTTTTGTTTACATTATTTTTCACAAGAGACAGAGAGAGAGAAAAAGAGTAGTTAAACGGGTTATCCTCTCTGCCAAGAGAACTGAATTATTATGAAGTTGCATTTAAATTACATTCAAGAAGATTTGGAAGAGATTCGGTGGTATTTGACGATCCATTGAATCAAAGTAATGGGGGGGGACAATAATGACACAATGACCCAAAATGTGTCCAATATGTTTTGTAAACGTTCTAAATACATCTTTTAAACACCTTTTCGATCATAATGTGTCAGCTGGGATTTGGGGGACACTTTGTTTTAAATAGTATAGATCTTTCTATAACTTTACCTATGTATACGTATACAGACATTGTCAAGAGCGACTTTTGACTATCCCAAAATTGAAACAGTCTTCATTCACAGGGTAATATAATATATGTATATATTTTTATGTTAATAATTATTTTCCTTTTTTTTCCCTGCCAGGACAATGACAATTATTTGTACCACTGCACCCTTTCCCAATTCTTTTTCTATATACATACAATCTCAGACGTCGCGCCGTACCGGACAAACCCAAAAAATCTACTATTCGGAAACATTTCAATTACTCGCCATATTATAATACAACCCTAATTAATTCCTAGGATGAATTGCATTCTCACAAGTCTCACCCGACCGTGAATGATGTAATTCATTAGAGCCAGTGGTAACCAGATGAGTAAAACACGTGTGTGAATTACTGACTTGATGGCTATAGAAAGTATAAATACAAATAGATTGGCCAAAGATTCTTTGCCACTTTTAAACAGCCTTTAGCTTTACCATTGCCTTACTACGAGAGAGTTATTTAAGTAGTAGGAAGCAAAATACCTGTAACAACTTGACTTATCTCCATTACCTCCGGGAAAATTATTATTAAAAACAAAAGGCCTGAACAGCAATTATAGCTTTTCAACCATATTTATTTTATATTCCCGAAGCTACTTTTAGTAACATCTACTATTGACTGTAATTATTATGTGTAATGATTATTTAAATTATGATTCCCTGAATTGACATTTTACTATTTGTGTTTTACATTAGTTTCAATTAGACCTCACTACTGGGAATTCGTACCTCACTACTGGGGACAACGCAGTTGCAACTTTGCAATCATATTTACATTGACATTTGTCACTGATGACCGATTGAGAGCTATAGGTTAACATGTGAACCAAAATTTTCGCACAGAGTATGAATAAACACACTTTAGCATACATATGTACGTGAAGTCAGTAAATTGTAAATACGGGAATTCATGGTGTTGCATTAAGTAATCACATAACGTTCCAATCACAACAGCATTTTCATGAGGTTAGGATACGCGAACTTCCACAACCGTGTCACAATAAAGCATTTTAAATGACATCTTATTTAGGAGAGCAAATCAGCACGTTTAAGGTTAATTTTTTTTAATCATTTCTTGGTTAAGTAGACGAACTTTTCTGAGCATAATCTTACTTCCGAAAAAAATTCACTGACTGACTTTAGTTCAATCCTATGTTTACAGCTTGACTGAAGTCCTACATATGTACATACAGAAGTGCATAAGTCTTAAGAGTTTGTAATTTTGCTGGATGGTAATAATTCTTTTTGTAGTGTCAATTTCGCTGCGGACTTCGAAGCTTCGTAAATACATCAACATACATATATATATTTCTCTAATAGCAACTTGTTCAACTTTTCTTTTCATTGCATAATTACTGGATACTGGATACACATTACTTTACACATTTGCCTTCCATTGTCAGGAAACGTCTCTTTAGACAGTTTGAATAAATTTGAAGTATTATAGATTAAAAAACATCATTCTTAATTTTTTTTTTGTGTGTAATGGATTTGTTTTTAAAAAAGTAAAAACCAGTCTTTCAACAAGATTTTTTCAGAGTTACAAGTACCCAATAATAATTACCCGCATATTATATGTATGTACATGCACCACTTTGAGTTAATATAATAATTCTGCGTCTAATTTGACCATGTAATTTGCTTGTTTCTCAGCTACAATACTAAAATTTATGTACATATCCCACTCATCCAATTTTTGTCCCTGTGACTGGGAACTGGGAAGAAAAAGGTTATACGTTTTTTATCTTGTTTTCTGTTTTTAATAGCTGACGCTCGATAGTATGCTATTCTGTATTATGTAGTATTATATGTATGTATAACATCGACTGCATAATATTAATTAAACGAGCAATCATAATCATTAAAAAAAGTATTTGTCAATTCTGCTCAAAGGTCTTCAAACTTAAGTTTATAGAATATCTATGAAAAAATAGGTCAACCTCACAAGTAACGTTTTGTCTGATCAATTCATTTTTTCCCTGTTGAGTTATATCTGTCTCCGTTGGATTGTGTTAATAATAATCAACTTATTACGTAGCTGCCGTTATTTTGCCTCCAATGCGCTGGGCTAAAACCGGAGAATTAATCATGTTTAACATGCCCAGTTCTTGTTCGATGGACCCTTGTACATTAATTAAAATCACTTAATGCTGCGTAGCTGTTCATTTTCAGCTTGCGTTAACTAAAATTGTCGACATCGTCAACATAAATTATTATATGCAACTACTTGCAATTATGGCAACAGTTAATGGCCACTGAAGCTTTACGACCGCAGTTTTTGTTTTTTACTTCTTGTGAAAAGAGGATCCAAAGACAAGTTCCTTTATCCATGCTTTAATTTTACTCTTGAGCACTTTTCTCTTCCCATCGCTCGCCGCAAGTAGTGGGTCACTAAGCGCACAATAGGCGTCATTTGGGCCGAAATTGAACATCAAAATCCATACATTAACTTTAACATCAACTCATGAAAATTTTCGTTGTATAAGTAGCACAGCTTCT
Source organism: Disparrhopalites patrizii (assembly GCA_034698585.1). Classification (NCBI taxonomy): domain Eukaryota; kingdom Metazoa; phylum Arthropoda; class Collembola; order Symphypleona; family Sminthuridae; genus Disparrhopalites; species Disparrhopalites patrizii. The sequence continues at coordinate 18,873 of JAQGBT010001952.1, read as the reverse complement.
ATCTTCAGTGTTTGCAGCTACATTTTTAGCTGATTCTTCAGCATTACACCTTTTGTCTATATTTTTGTACCTTACAGTAATCCTCTCCAAAAGAGTACATCCATATTTTAATTTATTTAACATATTCTTACAAAGACAGCTAGCAAAATTAATAATAATTAAATGTAAAACTGTCTACCATAGTGGTTTAAAAAATTAGTACCACAATTTCTTCGTCCTTGTACATGTAGTATATGTGTATGTTAACACCGAAACTATTCCACCTTTAAATAATTAATACATCGATAGTACCAGCCCAAATGCTACAGGAACACACTTTCTTGATGACTCCGTTTACAATCCTCTTACATCAACGATTATTATTAAGTAACACAAGTTTAACAGTGAAAACAACAATATGAAATCACTTCAAACAAGTATTATTGCTGTTGTGATTAGGATAAAACACAGCTTTTGCGACAGCACATGTTAAGTAGATTACTAGATACCTAAATGTGTGTATAATTTCAGTTTTCGAGGAAGGATATTTGTAATTTTATATACACATACATACGTATGAATTATAAATAATAAATACTTTAGATGTAAAATATCTAAATTTTGTCTAACGAAGTGTCTTAAATTGATTAACATTTTTATAATTTATAATGTTTGCGTTTTATGACGTGGTACAAATATATTGTTTTTACCGGTATTTATATAAGTCATCGTGTCTCGTGTCATGTACAGTAAATGCTACTTGATTTTTATTTTTGTCCTGTGTAGTTCTTGTTATACCATCTTCCAAGAAATTGGCAAAATACTAATAATGTTATAGTGGCGCCTCAATTTATCTGTTACCAAAGTATTAAAATTCACATGGACTCTTTATTCATCCCCTCCTTTTCCTTGTCAACAATAACAGCGAAAAGAAAAACGGAGAAATACCTGTTAATAAAGAATTCCAACAACATACTGATGTTTTACAATGGACTAAAATTACACCACCTATGAGAAATTCATCCGGCCTCACATTAACAAGCATACAGTATAAACGCTGCGTGCTCAATTCACACAGAGTTGATTGTACATAGCTGCATATCCCAAGCAAACGCAAACCTTACTTAGAACTGACTGAAATTGTTATTTTACTATTATTACAAAATAAATACAAATTTGCAAAACATAACTATTTTACTTGTACAGGTTGAACAAGAACTGGTGATCTTGTGACCATCAGGCTATTTGGCGACTACGATAATGCTGGCAACAAATTAATATTTACAACCTAGGTAGAAAAACCATTGATTCAAACAACACACAATGATACATCATCCATTCACTTTTTAAAAGTATTGTACATTACAGCAAATTAAAATTGGTAACATCTGTTAGCTCAGGTTTTTGTAATCAGCATATTAAAAAAATCATTTGGCTTATCAGGATAATTTTTGTGTATGTATCTCCTGTTGTGTCTACTACTATTAAATCAAAAATAGTAACACTATGTTTAAATAATTCCTACTTGGCAATAGGAAGTAGGCTGCCGATTTGACATTGCATCGGTTTTAAAATCAGGAAGTAGCTGAGTCCACTTAACATAAGACGAATTCATGTTGTTCGTTAGCACGTCAGGTACTATTGTAGAAGTAGCTGCGTTTTTATCGGGACTACTGGAAGATGAAGACGACGATGTGGAGGTTGATGGAGAGGGTGAAGAAAAATCATCAGCAAGCCTTTGGTTCACATAGTCGTTTTTAGCTGCTGATGCGGCGGAGCTTTCCGGTGAATGGTGATTACTAGTAGCCAATGGATTTTCTTCATCTCTTTCGCCCCCATTGATAAGAACAGCATGACCATTGCTAGACACACCTAGCTTTTTATATGGTTCACCTGAAGTGGTTGTATTTATACTTTTAGAAGTGTCGTCGTCTTCCACGACATGTGAACGGTCCGAGAGTAAAGGATTCAACGGCGACATTCTGCTGTCCAACAGACAGTCTTCCACCTTTAAAACACCAATGTTAAAATTGACGTTAAGATATGCTTTGTATTTAATATTTAAAGACAAATACGATTATGTGGCAGGCCAGCGGTAGCCTACCGCTGCATTTGTGATAGCTTATCTGTACGATTTACATAAAAATATACGGTTCTCTGGAAAAAAAGCAAGTTTCATGTAACTAGTACCTACCATTACATATTCATGTGATAATTTTAAGTTGAAGTAAAGATTTAGCAATAGGTTTCTACGATTATTATCAGGCACATTTTTAATAAAGTAGGTACTCATACCGCAGGCATACCGCAATTTTATGTCCCTGTAACTCTACGCTGTCTGCACATATTGTCGTACTAAGGCAAGTTAAAAGCAAAATAGTTATAAAAAGGTGAAGCACGGACATATCCTAAATTCTAAACCGTAATGCCACACAAACAGGAATACAAATAAACGAGAAGACAAAAACATACATTTTCAAAATGTTCGATGAGAGCAGGGCTTTCTAGCGTATTAGATTTATCAGCATTAACTTTAATTTGGTCATCACAGGCGACAATTTTCCATAACCAAGGTACGACGTTTGTATCATGCTGAAATCGCGAATCTTCCTGATTTCCTTTTCTGTCAGAGGCTTGGAGGCTCTCAGGAGTCAGATTCACTCCATTTTCAAGATTATGTCCATCCGCAATGTTTTTCTGATTAATAAATAACATCTAGTTGTTTTCAACTACGCAAAGTATTTTTCACTTAAATTTCTAATGTTATCTCAGGGTTTGAAAAACATTATTCATTGATTAGTTGTGCAGCGAGATCCAAATAAGCTATTGTGTACAGCTTCCGCGAATTAATTTGAACGGACTAAACTCGTTATTAACATTGAACTATATGTATAACATAGCAGACAATCCTGCTGTAGTAAATCAGGATTTGAAAACAAACAAAAAATCTTCGCAAGTTACCAAATTTAATGATATTGAAATCAGTATAAAACAAATAAACTCAAACTGGGAGCGCGTAAACCTCAATATTCGAACGAAAGGCTGCAAAATAAAAAATGTGAAATAAATAATAAATGAAGAATGAGCCACAGATAGTTATGAACAAAATTTACAAGTACATAATAATTTTAGCAACACGAATTTTAAAATAAAAAATTCAACTGAAGCACTCACATTTTTGTAATGTAACAATAAAAACTGGAAAAGTAAAAACACAAATAATTGAACATAGTATCAACAAATAAAATAAATGTTAGTACGTATTCACTGGATCCCATAGGGCCTCATCTATGTATGCATTATAAAATCAACGCTTTTCATTTACAACTACTGGGTGCAAAAGTTGTCGGCCAAATTTTCACTTTGTTATTACTAACTTGCGAAGATTAATAGGTTACCGGAGTTCACCCGGGTTTCAAATGTCAAAATTAGGGTACATAAGAGGAAACAAGAAACCCCGTAAATAAAACAGATCTCTAAACATCTAAAGAGATTTTTAAAACAGTTCATTTGAATTGGAATTGCAAGAATAAAGTTGGAAACATTGTAGAAAATTAATAGAAGCGATTATGAAGCCAAAATAATACAAATGCATACGGGTTAGCTGACACAACAAAAATAATATCGCATGCAAATATACACAATGATTAGCAAACTGGGGTAGTTCAACTTTAACAGATCACAAATCACATTATGTATGTACGCATATAAAGTATACACCGTAACAGATCAGCTTTGCATTTTGCAATGATTTTTTCCAATTTGTTCTAGTACAAAATCTCGAAAAACAATTAAGGCTGTAGTTATTATTACCTCGTCGCCATTTTGTACCAAAAACTGCCCGTGGTCTTCATCTAAATTCGTTGATGATGACATATACTTCGTGTGTAAGGGGTATGCAGTCATACTTTCCTTGCTGAAAGGTTGAATATCCTCTCTGGAGGTTTTTCGCTTACTGGGTATTTGATTACAAGGGTACAGCTGCAGGTGTAAAAGAGAAGTTTTGTTTAATTCATATGTGTGGTTTCGTAGAAACACCGACCGGATCTATAAGTTTATAATGCTGAATATCACAATAACATAACCAGTTTTACCTCTTTCTCCAACCCTGGAGGGAGTTTCGGGTCGAAATCACTGCATTCCTTGTAGCAGCTCCAGCATCTAGAAATATCCCATTAATCCGTCAATCAGAAACTTGAGAAAATCCTTGACGCTTTTAATTTTCTGGACAAACTACATCCAACGGTTTGCCTGACTTTGGAGGAGGATTTTTCAAATTCAGAAATGGAAAAGAAACTTGTCACTTACTTTTGAGCCCCGAATGCGAGCAAAATAATTATGAAAACCAGAACTACAATGGCTGTGACCCACGTGACCCAAACTGTTGTGCCTAATAGAAATAAATCATGTTCCAATATATTATATTTAAGCATAACAACTTCCACACAAATGTTAAAAGTATGTGAATTATACCAATGCATGCAACGTAGCCATCCTGACTCCAGTCACCATACAATTCTTCACCATTATCCAAAACTGTAATCGCTCGAACTTTGGCAGTTAAGTTAGTGTTGGAGTCACACAGCATCTTGAGTTCCTGACCGTAGCCAGTTACACCTGAAATATTAATAAATAATAATTTCATTGTCCTTCTGATATTGGAAAAATTAAATGCCGCTATAATCGGAACGTCGAAGCTTAATTTGAAAATCTTTTTCATTTCCCGGGAAAACTGGTAACAATAAAAATCAAGTGAACTTTGCATATTTTACATAATCGCTCTCTTTTTTAGCAAAACGAGTATTCCAAGTCACCTTCAGTCGATTTTTGGTACTCGCTACTACCGCGTTTCTGTAGCATTCATTTCATTTGTAACGTATTGCGTGTACCAATACCTATCACATTGTTATTTTACCATACAAATACAAAAGCCCTAACTAATTAACCTAATTCATAACCAAACTACGCCGACGGTTGTATGTTACGTTTGCATACCTGGTTTAAAGTCCACCCGCGTTTCATTCACCGTTTTGCCGTTCTGTTTGACTACAACTTGGAAACGACTAAGTGGGCCACCCACATGGGGGGGAACACGCCAGGAAATTTTAAAGTTGCCGTCCCCGTAATTCAGCGTAGGAGGCTTTACCATATTTGTAGCTGCAGGAATAACAACGATAATACAACAATGTTCATGCTAATTTGTCTAAATATTGTAAAATGCATTTGATATAAAACTTACCACCAAAACCAGTCATGACGTAGCCTGGATCTGATTTCTCAGAGCATTTCACCGAATTGCACGCAGTTGCTTGCACCGTGTAATTAGTGTTACTTGTCAAGTTGGTTAGCTCGTACTGCAAGAAATATAACTCAACGTGAACCAGCAAACAGGAAAAACAGTAAACCATTTTTAAACGAATTACTCACTTCAATGGTTTGTAAATCTTGAACGCTGATGGTTCTTCTAACTTCAACGCTGCCTTTCACCGACGTCGCTGGAGTACACCAAACCTCATATTCAGTAATATTACCATTCCGAACTTTTGGAGGTTTAATAGAAATGGTGATGGATGTGTTCCTGACATCCTTAAAATCGACAACCGGTGGATCAGATGCTGCAACATGAAACAAATGCATTAGTTATTAAAATGTCCCAGTCAACTTGGTCGTGAATGTTTGGGAAACAAAAACAGGTAGCACAAGCAGACCTCCTTGTTCTGTCGTTCCATAGATAGGGCGACTTCGTTGACTATCTCCGAGTTTCGTACGGACGGCCACAGCAATCATATACGTGGAATATGGCTGAAGGTTCTTGAGAGTGTAAGTTTGATTCTCCGCAGTAAAAGCTGACTGCTCCCCACCTACTTCATGATCATTAATTAAAAATTAAAATTGTCTTCAACGAAGGTGCGAAGAAAAGCTTTTGTGAACGCTCTGCGTTCATAAAAGTAGCACATAGATTCTTATTGCCTCACCATCGCATTTATTATCCTCGTTCACATGACAGTAAGTTATTGTAAATCCGTCAATTATTCCTTTTTGATAGGAACAGTCCAACTCCCAAGTAATACTAATTTGATTTTCCTTTTTCGCACTGACTTGAACCGTTTTTAGGCGTTCAGGAACTGTAAAGAAAAGAAAGTAAATAACTTCTCGTTCACATGAGCTTGATTCGCAATTCTCAAATTCTATCTCTAAAATATTGATCATAAAAATGAAAAAAATTATTCCTCTCAATGACTTTTAAAACTCACGTTGATCTGCGACAAGGGTGCAAGAAGCCCACACAAATCCACTGCTCATGTCCGCTGAATTTGCTGCGACAGCAAACTGGTACACTTCGTCGTTGGAATGACTCAAGTTGTGGTACGAAATTTGATTAGCAACGCCAGCTCGGACTACATCCCATTTAAGGGTTCCCTGCAACATAATTTAAAAGACCGATTATGAACAAGGTGAAGAGTGTTCTCTCGTTGCCCCTCCTACATATAATGTGGTGCTGTCATTTCAAAACTGCCATAATAAGTAAATTTCATTATAAAGTTGAATATCTCTGTTTCACAACTCACATTGCACTGATGCGGTCGAGGTCGGCGATGGTTACATCGGAAAACGGTGTACGAGACAATGTTTTCATGGTTAGGGGGTGGCGCCCACGAGACCACAAAGGTTTCATTTGTATACTCCAACTTGGACACACGCTGAGGTTCTTTGGGAGCTGTTAGGAGCCAAACGACAACACTTATAATTGCAATATTATACGCGATTATTATTCGAATTATTGGTAAATTTGCATTGACAATTTCCAATTGTATAGACCAGTGAAGTTACAGGAACTCTAACAAATGTACAAAATTCGACTGCATGGGATGAAGACCATACTATCATACGTCACGAGGTATGTGCATACACATTCGTACATATAACTAATTCAATGCCATTTGTGCACCATGAATACATAATTGAATACCGAGAACTCAGAAGTATGTACTACATGCCATACATGCTGCCAGTTAACTTTGTGTTCTAGGAACCGCTTGGAAATCCTCAACAAGTACGCACGAGCAGTATAGTTACAACATTGATCCCCCTACGTATAACGTATACCCTGATGATACTATTATAAGGACTATCACAACTCCCACGAAACTAGTTTCAAATGATTCCTCCCACTATCAGACAAACACAAGGGATATACACACGCATATGACATTCTTCCCATGTTTGTTTTGGAAGAAAAATGCATACTAGTTTGTGCAGTTTCCATACATGTACCAGCTTTCCACGCTTGGTTTTTCGTACTTCAATTTTGCTCTTGTTGCTGATACCCTTTTTTTAATTAAAATAATGATCCATTATTAAGAGTTGAAAACGGAAGACACTCTGCCAAATGATACTTATTAATGACAATGACATTATCTGCAGCTAGAATTTGAATCAACCTCTGGTAATTTTTTTCGTCAGCCACGATATGAAAGCTCGTCCTGCAAAACACTGTGGCTGACGTCAAATTCTACAGAAGTTATGTTCGGGGTGAACAGCAATCGTGGTAACAGCAACCCCAGTCGCCAGCCAAAGCGAACATGTATAAAATGAGATGCTCAGTATGTATAGTAGTCATTCTGAAGCTCTAAGAATTGCCGTGTATCTTACAATAACTACCAAAATCCATCAATACCACACACATGTTATTAATAAAGCACCAGACGCACACTGTAATTATTAACTACTACAATACCAACCTTCCGTCGTTGCGGGAATACTTAGTGTTGACAGCTCTTCACTTCTCCCAACATCATTAGCTGAATAAATCTCAGCCCTGTACGCGGCTGCATCCAGGAGGTTGACAAATTTCGCATACGCCAAATTTATTTCGGAAGGGTGTACAACCCTATAAGAGAAGAAACAAAGTGTCAGCCAACATAAATTACGAGTGTCACACTTCCAGCTGCCTTTCCCAAATCAAGGCCTGTATCCAGAAGCAAATGCAACGAGGTCCGTTTGCAAAAAACAAACACATACTTATCTCCGTTCTCGTATAGCACAACTTCATATCGAAAATTGGGACCATTTCTTTTGGACGGATGAATATTCTCCCAGTATATGTAGATATCCCTAAATTCTAGCTTGGCCGGGTGGACCTCAAAACTTCCAACATTGGTACGAGGAGGTGAATCTGGAACTAAATGTAAAAAAACACATATCCGTAAATCATCATTTCTTTAGTAAAATCAACAGCAAGAAAAAAGTTCATGTATGTACTATGTACCCATCAAGAAACAACATGATTGCGCACTCAACCAATCGAGCTCATACTTGAATGTATTACACACATATGTATAGTAAGCATGTAATATACGTAGATGTAGATATGTAAGTACTCTATTATTGTCTACTTCGTTACAAATATATGAATGAAAAAAATATTGCACCTTTCGCGAGGGTTCTAGCGGTAGCTCTTGCTGTCAAGGACCAGAACTCATCCATTTTTTTCGCAGTTCGCGAGCGCATCCTTATGCTCACATTGTACTTCGTATATGCGAATGGAACATTGATCTCATGTACGCGGTATGATGTTGAGAAATTAGTTATGAGGATCTAAGAACACAAAGGGCAGTCAAACGTTAAAACGCTAATCCCATTACGTATTTAGCCAGCAAAATGTTTTGTACTCTACAAGATTCACAAGCTGTACCTCCTGACTACAATCTCCAAACTCGCTGCAGACTTTCACTTCATGCTCAAGTCCTGGTGGAAAGTGCTCAAAATTTTTGAATGTCCAGTTTACCAGTAACGTATGAGGTGTAAGTACATTAATCGATATTTTGGGAGGCTCAGGAACCACTGCAAAACGCAATGACAATTACAATAAAATCATATTTATATTATTGTAAATTCCACCAGTAAACAGAAATAAACGCAGACAATAATAGACAGTAATAGACAATTTACCTATAGCAAAATGATCGAAATCCCAATTCCACACGACGCCGGATTTATTTAGAGCATTTTTTCCGGTCATCCTCATACGATACACTTTCTCGTTGGGTTTATACGGGGGATCGTGTTTGTTCCATTCGCAGGTGTACGTGCCATTTTTTGTGGATCCCACAACCAATGGACAACGGACAGGATATTCTTGTCTGTAATATCAATGTTAGTTCAGTGTCGAATGTCAATTCACTTTGTAAGCGTTAAGTGAATGCAACTACTGTCAGAAACAAACTTTTTATACTGAAAAACCGACACCTTACAAGAAAAATCTGTCATTAATAGAACTCTACATAATTGGCTTTGACATAGGAACTTACCTTCCCATTTTGTGTACGAAACCCAACTCGTAGCTTGTCGTCACTGGATTATATGGCTGCTTCCAAGTGCAGATTAATTTCGTCCAATTCCAAGCGATACAATCGAAATCTTCAACTTTGAGAGGAGGATCTAAAGAACAATAAATTACTATTAAGTAAGACCTGACACATGCCATTCCCTAAAATTGGAATTAGAAAAGATAATTACATCCAACTTCGACGTGGTTCTGACAAACTTGAACGGTGCTCTTGTCATCTTTGTGAACTTCACATGCTACGAAGATGATGGACGCATTCATGTTATCCACTCTCATTCGGACAGTCGTTTCATTGATTATGGATTTGTGAATCAGATCTTCCGAAATTACGTGCTTGCTCATCACAAATTCTAAATTGCTAGAATTGTAACCTCTGACTTTAGGATGCGTTAGATTCACGGAGCAATACATCTCCAGAGGGTCGCCTTGTTGCAAAATTATATCCCCCCGTGGATATGTCACTATGTATCAAATAATTTTGGACCCGTCAGTAAGTGTGGGTACTTCATCGTCATTTTGTAATTATATTCCTTCCAACAATTATCGGCGAAATCTTTTGACTGCTACTATTAATCCGCTATTGAATCCTTTCTGGATTTCGTCTATTGGAAAAATGAACGAATACATACCTCCAGCAAGATTTTGAATACCGTGCTGGCAAACCATTTCCTCCCCTCTGGACGTCCAAGTCAGTGTAGATAAGCAAATGACACAGGTGAGGAAAACTTTTGTAAAATAATAAACGAAAATTCGTCTGGAATTCCCTCCATAGCGAAAAGTTTCCCCGAAGACTGAATAGCCTTCTTCAGCAGCCATTGCACCGAAGCAGTAGGTAGTTTTCCAGGCGGCTCACATTGGGAAAACAGTGTGTGTGTTCACAAGCGTCCTGAAATAAAAATAATTAAATGTATTATTAATTGCCACCAGTGGTAACCATTAAAATAGTCTCTACTCCTTGTAGTTTCTGTGCATGGGTACACCAATGTGCACAGTGCAGGCGGTGTCTCTTTGTCGCAAAAGTTAATGTTATGTTGGCAGTGCCCACATCTGAAGCTGTACTACAATGCTACTCCGGGGAAAAGACGAGTGACGACTCTGACGACGTCAAGAAGGCCAAAACCCAACAGAAGAGAAAGCAAAGAAAAGCGTATGGAGATCGCGGAACATGGAGCGGTCTCAGTTGTCATATTGGAAGAAACATGAGAAGAGGACGAAATCCATGATTTGAGCATCATAGAATACGGACAAGAATAAAAGTGTAGAAAAGCCACGAGAAGAGAGAGAGAGAGAGAATGCAGAATGTAGAACTGAAGATTCATGTAGGAAAAAGTGGAAGAATACATGCAGAAATCGGAGACGAAATCGGCGAGCAAGCAACTTGCGACAAAGGTATTAGGTGGAGACAGAGAAAGAAGATATTTACCATGTGGGAAAATTGGAATGGGTACCGTAACAGAGATCATACGGAGTGCCTGCACCTGTAATCACGCACTCGGCTTAAATTGTACTTACTTCATACACATGTGTATTAATTGACAGAACCAGAACTGATTATGGTGTTCACCATTTAGAATTTAAACAACTATCATTATCGTAATGAAACTCCACTGAACCCGATGGCATTCGTACTCATTGTGGAAGAATGAAAATTGAAAGATCGTGTACTCTAGAGACGCGGAGAACATGACTATACCCCCAAGGCATTAGTTGGTGTGGAAATAGCACCGAAGGAACGTCTAGAAAAAATGTTTGCTTACAGTTAGTGTTAAATAATCAGTTCCAAGATCCTGCACGATCTCTCGAAAGGTAAAGACCTTAGTTTCCCATGCTACACATCTCAGCCTTCAACTAATTTGCCAAGGCAATGTGAATAAATAGACACGAGAAGATCTGGCACATTCAGTTCAATTATTGGTCATAAAATGAGGGTCCTGGAAGGATATCCAATAACATTTACCATTTTAATAACACCCGGTCGCTTACCAGAGGCAAGTATGTGTCTATGTGTATGTGTTTCATTCAACTTACTTCTCGTAAATTTCACGGGATAAAACGATACAAGTACAGAAACCCGGACTGGACTTAACCTTATATACTTCTCGTTTCATGCAAGGACAAGTGCAAAGGATCTGATAACAGGGAAAGGTTTCCTGTTCTCCGGATACCTGATACATCAGGCAACAGTCACAGACCACTTACAAAGCCTCACCCAAATTCCACCCAAATAATTATGACGCTTACACAACATATAGAAATAGTCACATGTGGGCTTCAAAGGCTTGTTTAAGATAAGATAAGTTTCCAGCTAAAATCTGATGGCTAAATGTGGTAGCAACGACCATATGATTTGCTTATTTTTTGTGGCAACCCCAGGTCAACAGAAAAATGAAACATCAAATTTAACATGCAGGAAATGAAACAGTGAATTTCTCCTCAGCCATCTCAAACACGAAAATCCCAATTATACACAAACACATAGTTCAATTGCAAGGATTTACTTGCACGTACTTATTTTAAATTAGAACTAAACTTTCGTCACCTGGACATTCTCCGCACCAATAGTTTAACTTTGCTACATCAACTTCGTACGCAGAGATGAGTCGTACAAATTCAGAGAATTCCCTGAGTATGTAAATATGGGGAAAACAAGAACAAGTTTTCCTTGGATTCTCTGTAAAGGGAATATCTTCTCCGCATGTTATTGCTATACACAGTACACACACATGTTCACTCATTTTATGCATGTAGAATGTATTTCTTGTCTCCATCCACAAAGCAATGCTCAAAAAATCCCCCACCAGCTCTGGGATTACTCTACTCTATTCTTTCAATGTACTTGTATACTTACGTAGTAATTGTGCTCAACGTATGTACGTGTGTGTAGTGTTAAGTACTCACCACTCACACATAATATACAATCAGTTTTTCTGTCTCACATAAAAAGCGTAGATACTATCTCCACTAGAGGCCTCCCAAGAAATCCATATCCAAGAAGCGTTCGGAGTAAACAAACATGTACAATAGTGCAACTGCAAGCATAAAGGCACTACGACATGTGTTTATGTGTGTGTAATGTATATAGGCGTAGACGGACGACGAGAAAAAGGTGTAGTCTGTACTTTCAACATAGCGATGTGTTATTTAAAAGCATTTTAACAGAAATCTGTTTTTAACATTCATTTCTTTCTTTTTCTTTGTATTTACTTTACTTGTTAAACCATGTGTATGTGCTGGTAGCTGCCCATGTTGTTAAACCCAACTCAGGTTACCAGTTACCAGTGAAGGGGGAGGAGAGAGATTACTGATGCGGGTGAGTGGTTTTGAGACAGCTCCTCCACAAACCACGGCAATGATCAGCATCCTCATTCCATGCCGAACTTCAAAAGATATTGAAAGCATCTCCTGAAACTCCTCGTCTCCTTCTTTAATAACTTCACATATGCATTTCAAGTCAATGTCAAAGATCGCAAGTAAATGTTCCCAACGAAGTTTGAAGATGAACGAACACTCAATCTTGTCCGATTAAAACAATAGATAAAAGGGCATTTCTAAACTGGAAGAAAAAGAAATTAACTTTCCCATAATTAAATGAAGAATGTGGAACCTAGAATTCTATGATTAATTTTAAGAAATCCCACAATCCACACCACTAAAAAAAACCCACGCGGTGGTTGATGTAAAGCAAGGCCGACCGGCGTATGGATAATCTTATTTCCTACGAATTCAAGCATTATGTTCCTTCAAACTCTTGGGTTTTCCCTTCCAGATTTCTTCAAGCCATCAAACCCGACATTGAAGCTTATCGCTATTTCTGTTTATTCCATAAAATTATAAATCGTCATGTAATAAATTCTTGAGTATTTGGCGTGTGTTATCGCATCACTTTATTATTATTTTTATTATGATCAGCTTACTATATTTTGTCGTATAAATGATACCATTTAGGTCGCAATTTTTGCTTTAATCTGTAGTTAGTTACTCAAGATTTTGCCTTTTCTTTTTATGAAGTGTCTGGGTTCATGTCACTTTCTGCGCCGTAAAATATCACATGCATATTTCAGTGGCCTGCATTCACGTTCTATGGTAATCTCCAAATGTACAAGAGCAGTACTCATCTCTCTAGGAGAGTACTACAGAAGTATCATGCTCCTCAACTCGCAGAATTCTATATATAAAAATGATTCGCCCACACCATTTTTCCCCGGTCGGTATTTTTGTAGCAAGTATATGTATGCATACAAATAAAACATGGGTGCATAACCTGAGATTAATCCTCTATTTTTAACGAAATTCATCATTATCAACCTTTTCTACTAAATTCTCTTTGAATCACAGTGATAACTGTGTGGAAGGAAGTTATCAGCACCGATCAGTGAGATGGACAATAGGATTAATACGTACTGCATTTTATAATTATTGTTTCTACTACTGATAAAGAATATTTTCCGGGAAATCGTGGGCATTAATAATGCCGACTTCCCCTAATCCCAAACTTAACTTGACGGTGAAATCGTAGCAATTATTGTGACTTGTGACCATTAGCGAGTACGTCTTTTTTGTGGCAAAAGTAATATCACCTATACATAATAGAAGTAAAATGGGAGATAAAGCATGTTCATTGCTGTAATGACTAATGACAGCACTTTCTCCGATTATTACACTCTAAGGAGTACCATCAACATCGTCGACGGTTATGTAAGTCGAGTCAATGTTTACAAGACATTACAGAGGCAGAGTAATTACTCCACTGAGATCGTAACTTTGAAGAAAAACCCCAAAAGTGCTCTACTTGCAGAACAGCAACTCAAAGAAATCGTCAAAAGGATATTTTTTTAATTTATATTTATTATCTCCGAAAATTACATTCCCATTTTTTACTTACACAGACGTATGTAGTGGAAAAGATCGAGCAAGTGCTTAAGTGCAAATTCGATCGATTATTAAAAAAAACCAGAAAAAGAAAAGGCTTTGGAAAGATCAATACTGCTGACATACGAGGAGGAAGTTGATGCAACAAAAAGAAGTAGCATTTACTATTTCTCGGAAAACTCGGCTCCAACTACCAGATAAATAAACTGGGGAGTTTTTACATACCTATTCCCCCATTCTTTTTTATCTCAATCCAAAGGGAAGTCGGAGAATATTTTTTAGGCCCCAATTGTATGTGTTGTTGTGTTGTACATAGGGTTACGAATGAATTGAGCTCTGAGTTTGCTACTATACTTTTTTCCGTTGCGGAATAACATTCTCCCAATCCGAGCACATCAAGTCTTGTCCAAAAAAACAATAATATCCAATATCCACAATGTTGAATTGTTGATATCAATACGATCCCGCCTTCACATAAACCAAAAGCCATCCCAATATGTCTAAATCAAAACTATCCACTTTCTCCAAGTTAAACGCATTATTACCTATTGCCTACACCTACCCGATTTTATTGGATATCTGCAGAATGTATTGCATTTTTTAAGTATAGTGTGAAATATGGTCGATCCTGAATTTTTAATGACAACCTCGACATGCAGGAGGAACATATATGAATGCAAAGTAGGAAAAGGGTAAAGACTTGGGCTTTCATTCTCCAGTTTTCACTGTGAACAAGATGTGTAGATATGTATGTCATCATTTCTGCATACATATATGCTTTTAGGGAGAATGCCGGGTTTCGGGATGCGGATTTCTCGGAAAGCGCATGTATCTTTTTTGCCAGTTGGATAATATATTCACGTCTGCAGATTTCTGCAGTCTGTGGGTAAAAAAATAACCACTAAATACAGAATATATATGTATTTTCTTGTGACAACCAACATAAATCATGAAGTATTGCCTCTAGAATCCAGTATAAACCCCAAAATGATGATGGTGTACGTAGTTGTAAACAGTTACGAATAATTTCAAAAGTATATATAAGGTTATAGTTTCACAACGGTTTAATTTGGCAAAGTTGTCAGGAGAGATGGAAAAGTATTTCCTTCCTATAATGAATTCTAATGGATTTTTAAAAAATATTCCTTCAATCTATTACGACCTCTCAAGGAAGCTCCAGTGGAGTATATTAAAAAAAAATGTCCATTTTGAACATTTTTCCGGAACCATTTTCAAACTATATACACCCTTCGTGTATGAATTCGAACTGCTTTCAGATTTCCACCCTTTTACGTTCATGTTTCTAACACTTTACGTCAAAAAGATTGCCTTAGAGGTATTTATTTACAATCCTCCGCAAAGTAAATTTACTTTGTACTTACACAAATTCAATGTTCAAGTACACATGAATGTAATTAAGTTCTTCCTCATTTCACTGTCAAGCAATTTGGTTGGAAGTAGAGTGAACTGGAAGGGTTAAACGTGAAGCGCGTACAATACCGCGGTAATTAAGCCATGATTTAATTATTGTAAACCACTTGAGGAACATTGGTGCAAGGCAATAGGTTGCAGGAGGTAGTTGAAATAATTTAATATCATGCTTCCTAATCAGATTATACCCGCTCACAAACGAGGTGACGACCGTCACAAGGAAATTCCTTTTATGTTCTTTACTGTGTGTACTTAGATATTTAAATGACAGCAATTATAATTACCTGTTTTCCACGCTGAAAAATGACTATTTTTACACGTGTCTTGACGATCTTCTTGTAATCATAAGTACCAGTATAGAAGGCTCGCGTTTCTCAACACTTAATAGGGTAGACAGAACAGACGTGAAATTTTTTTCTTCTCTCCCGATTAACCAAAATACTTGGTTACGTTAAAAAAAAATGTTTTTTCAGAGAGATGTCCTGGTCTTCACATTTTGACTTTCTTGCAACCGTAAACAGAAATCTCCAAGAATAAAATCATGCCACCAACAATTGGTCTATTCCTTTCAGGTCATTCAACGTTCATTAACTATAAACCACGTTTCTCCAGCAATTTTGTTCCTTGTTTAGTGGTCACAAAACGACAATCACGTGGGAGAATCAAGGATTTTGTAGGTAACAGTAGGTCCCTCCATTTGTTTGTATTTGAAAACACTATACAAAACAATTGTTCACGACAAGAAGGCCAACCAAATAAAAACAACAACAATAACAATAAAAAATATTTGCTCTACATATACATTATAATATCTCTATATAGATGCTCCAGAACGGGGACGGGAGGTTGATTTGCAGGTATTCTTCGATTATAAATAGATCACAGGAAGAAAATGGACACTATTTGATCAACTTAACATGAAAACTTAAAAAAATAATTGTATCGTCAACGTATGAGTTCGCTCCATCAGTTTTCCAGGCAATCAAGATGAAAGAGACATTTTAACTTCGACTGTCTCTTATACCAATTCCGTTAATTCAACTGAACCCCCCCAAAAAAAAATCTCCTTCAATTCGAAAAAAAAACCAATAACACACCATAAATTGCCAAAAGAAGAAGAAAAGAGTCGTCAAAACAAGAGAATATCAACGGCCGAAGTACGAAATGAACATGCGAATTTGCTCCCTTAGAAGAAAAAATCTGCGACACAACACAATTTTCGCACTAAATCACGGAGAAGTTGCAAATCCTCAATGTTCAGCTGCGACAGAGTTCATCCCCTCAAAAAATAACTATTTTCGGTGTCCCAACAATGGAAATCACTGGAAAATGTATTAACAAGCACAAAAGTTTTTCCGCACCAAAAAAAGAAAAGGGGGAAAAAATCCTCGGGGATCGCATTTGATCCTGGAGGAAAAGGAAGGGAAAAAGGGAGAACTTCTGAATTTTACACCGCACCACCGTGGATTTTTTTTTTGTTTATTTTTCGCCCTTCTTGTCACAGGTCATAAGGGATGACCCAGCGGAAATGGGGAAACAAAAAGGGCTCTGTTCAAAGGGACAGAGTGAGAGAGAGAGAGAAAAAAAAAGATGGTGTATTTTGGTGTATATAATAGTGTCTTTTTTTTAGTATTTTTCGAAGGACCCACAAAATATAAAGGAGAGGAAAACAGAAAAGATCTTTTGTTGAGGACACTCTCTTAGGTTTTTCCTTCCCTTCCAGTGGCCTTTCTATTACTACGGAGAGGAGCCCAACAGGAGTATTTTAATGGATCCATTCTCCATACATATCTAATATCTCCTTGCAGTTTAAAGGCAAAATGTGTTTTCTCTCTCTCTCTCTCGGGCTCTATATGTGACTTTGGAGAAAGGTAAATGTGGCAACGTCCATGTCAAGTGCCATTGATGCTCCTATCCACTATTAAATTCACAGAAATTCTCCTCTATATACTGTAGTATATAACCTTCCACAGTTATTGGTTTATACCAGAGTCCCTTTTTTTCGGCTTTTTTCCCCTGTTTACAATCTAAGAGAGTGATCTCTCTCTCTCTCTCTCTCGTCCACGTACATAATGCAAGAGACATTTTCAATGGAAAGGCCCACCCCAACATGTGGTGAAGGACAGAAACCCACACGTTTGGATGGGTCAAAATGAGGATTTTTTAAATTTACATTTTTTACAAACATTAGCGTTCTAGTAAACTGACTAACAGTAAGATCTCCAGTCAAAGCTTTTGAGATGGTGGGGTATGTTCCACATAAGGTCCTATGAAATAAATTAAATAAATAGACAAAAAGGGTTTCCTAAATTAAATATAACTTCAAAGATTTATTCTGCAAGTTCGGACAAATAAACACAAAGGGATACAAGTTACGGGTTGCAAGATAAAATGATACTAGATCCAGTACATTGCTAAGCTCGGGAGTTGTATACCCAGAGAATGAGCCATACTACACAATAAAGATGGGTCCAGTTGTGAAAAACAACTGGGCAATATTTAAAATAAATCATACACTTTTTAACATACAGCATAAATGGGGTTAAACATTTTGTAAAATACTTAGAGAAAATACCTCACAAGGTCACTAAATGTAATTTTGGCTGAATTAGCAATCTTACGACAAAGTTCCGATAGCCAGAATACGACGGGTATTTCACAACGAATACATAGTCAATAAAATTGACTAAAAATTCCGTGATTCACTTAGGGTGTATCCATTTTTATTTCAGAGAGTAGCATTTAATGTTAGACCTATCAGTTTGCCTGATTTCGTAATTATTAGCTTCACTTAGAGCCTGGATGTTGAAATGGTCGCAGACTATGTTTTGGGTAGTAAATTGTAAATGGTAATGAACGTCGCTATACAGAAGCCCAATGTCGCAGGCTTTATTTTAACACTTTTCCCGGAATTAACACTAAAAACCAGACATCTGAATCTCAATAAAACTGACTCAATAAAATATAGTAATAGAAATTTACCATAGCCTGCACCCCCAATTGAGTTTTACCATTAATTATTTAATGGTTAATTAATTAATTATTAATTTTAATATTAATTATTGTCTTCTATTAATTACAGGTAAATGCTAGGTATGTTTAACCTCCTCGTGCTCCAGAAATGCGCTCTAGGTCCTAAATCTATACCCGAGCGCGTAACGTCTAATCCAGGGATGCCCACGAGGGGGTTTTTGGTCACCCGGGTGACCATTGCGCACTTTTGAGGTGACCCTCTACCAGATTAC